>JBBPBX010019047.1:27743-44893 GCA_038048925.1 Garcialebias charrua
CTGTCCAGAAGTCTTTTTCAATTCTGAATGAATGGAAGCTGTGAGAACGAGAAGTTTTATACAAGCCACGCACCAACATATGAAATTGGAAACTGAAATAACACCACAAAATACCTAACATGCCCATTCTATTTAAATTGACAAAACAACACATCACACCTGGGGGTTTGTAACACATACATGTAAATTGAAAGATCACACCTTAACAGTAGGAGGTTCCCTTGAGGTCTCTGGTAGAAGACACAAAACTGTATGTAAATTGACAAAAAACACCTCCCAAACAACAACAGAGGCTACTCAGAGAAACTTTGTTAGTCTAATTTACAGACAAGACATCCCTGCTCCCATCCAGTGTAAAACGTTTCGGAATCAAATCCAAAACTGAGTTATAAGTCTTAGAAAGTTGAAATCTCAGACCTCCTCCTCTGTTAAGAGAAGGTTTTTCTCTCTTAACATACAAAGCTTCCTTCACCCCCCTCTCAAACCATCTGTGCTCTCGGTCCAAAATTTGAACATTCTGGTCCTCAAATGAGTGACCCTTGTCCGTGAGGTGGAGGTGAAGGGGACTATAGTTTTTTTCAGAGATAGTAGATAGTGACAGAGTGAAGAAATATGTTAAAAATATATTGTTAGAAAAGTTACAGACTGCATTACAAAGTTACATAGTGCAGCTTTAAATGACCAGTATTAGGTTAGCTTAGCTGCCTGGCTTTTTCTAAAATAAAAAAAACTATCTAGGAACATATAATCCATCCGTTCATCCATCCATCTTTACCCACTTCTTCCTTTTCGGGTCACGGGGGTCACTGGTGCCCATATCCAGCCATCACTGTGCGAGAGGTGGGGAACACCTGGACAGGTCTCCAGTTCATCACAGACAAATAATTCAAAATATAAAAATACAAAATTAAACAAAGACTTCAGCCTACCATAGTACAAAGTACATTAACCTTGAACTCAACAGAAAATACAGAATTCACAGTTTTTTTTAACCATACTGCTCTTAACATATGCTATATTTTCAAAGCTTAACCTAATATGAAATATACAGACTTCACAGAATTAACCATGTTGATTCATATTTGGTAAATCTTTAACAAAATTTCAAAACCTGTGCAAGTCTGCACAAAAATTCTTCTGAACTGTAATTTATAAACCAAAAATGGTATCATTTCGAATTTACTCCAGGCTATGTGTTTCATCTGGCCTCTCGTCAACCTGTTAAAAAGACAAATTACATTAAAAAATTTGTATAACTTCTTTATATAAGTTTTTGTATAACATGTGAAATAACAGTTACCTTTGATCTGCATCTGGTAGCATTAATCAGAGCTTCTCCCACTTTATTCTTTGTTTCATGGTGGAGTTATGGCGCTGCTTTATCCCTGTAAAGCTATGTGATGGATAAACATATGTTAGGTCCAGCTAGGGCTGGATGATATGGCCAAAATTTTTATCACGATATATTTCTTAAATTCGGTCGATAGCGATATAATTCAATATCGATATAAACAATATAAAAGCCTCATAAAAACTATAAACTATACAACTACATTAATGTTCACCTTTTATTTGTATTTAGCCTCCAAAAAAATGAAATCACCATCAAATAAACGTAAAATTCTCAACCCAATAATTCTCAGTCGGGTCATCTGATTAGTTTCTTTTTTATAGAAATGTTTCACCCTCCATCCTCCATCTAGTTTCTATAAAAAAGAAACTGTCCAGATGACCCGACTGAAAATTATTGGCTTTGGTAACTGGATTATAGAGCATGAACTTTCTTGCCATAAAATTCTCAACTTTGTCAATATTAATAGTTTTAACTTTAAACAACAACTTTAAAAATTACAGCATTGAAATTCATAGTTAATTAAATAAAACATTTGGGTGTCATTATTGATGAGAATCTGACATGGAAATCTCATGTAATTTACTTAAGAATAAAAACAACAAAATCAATTACATTACTGTATAAAGTAAAAGAGTTTTTGAATGACAAAGCTTTGTATATACTGTATAATGTAATGATTGTTCCAGAATTAATCTGTTGTAATGAAGTTTGGGGAAAAGCATGCAAAACAATTACAAACGCCCGCATGCCTCAATGACTACCGCCCAGTAGCACTCACCCCCATCCTGATGAAGTGCTTTGAACGGCTAGTCATGAAAAGCATCACATCTGTCCTCCCTGCCTCCCTGGATCCCTTCCAATTTGCATACCGACCTAATCGCTCAACCGACGATGCCATCTCCTCTGCCCTCCACACAGCTCTCACACATCTGGACACGAAGGACTCTTATGTTAGAATGCTGTTCATCGACTTCAGCTCGGCATTCAACACCATCATCCCCCAACAGCTCATCCATAAACTGGACAGTCTGGGGCTGAACACCTCAATGTGTAACTGGCTGCTAGACTTCCTGACCGGGAGACCACAGACAGTACGGATCGGGAGTAACACATCTAGCACCATCACATTGAACACAGGGGCCCCACAAGGATGTGTGCTGAGCCCCCTTCTATTCACCCTGCTAACACACGACTGCACACCATCGTACAGCTCCAACCACTTCATCAAGTTTGCGGACGACACAACAGTGGTAGGTCTCATCAGCAACAACGATGAGACGGACTACAGGAACGAGGTGAGCCGCTTGGCCTTGTGGTGCGGACACAACAATCTCACTCTCAACGTGGAGAAGACAAAGGAGATTGTCGTGGACTTCAGGAAGAGGGATGCACAACATGCCCCTCTGACCATCAACAGCACCGCAGTGGAGAGAGTGGACAGCACCAAGTTCCTGGGAGTGCACGTCTCGAAGGACCTGTCCTGGAGCAGGAACACTGCAGCACTGGCCAAGAAGGCTCACCAGCGCCTCTACTTTCTCCGCAAGCTGAAAAGGGCTGGAGCTTCAACCCCCATCATGTGCACCTTCTACAGGGGTGCCATAGAAAGTGTCCTGACCAGCTGCATCACGGTGTGGTTTGGTGCATGTACTGCATCATGCCGCAAGAGCCTCCAGCGCATTGTGAGAGCAGCTGAGAAGATCGTCGGCACCTCCTTGCCCTCACTGCAGGACTTACACAGCAAACGCCTCACTCGGAAAGCCCACTGCATGGCAGGTGATCCCACACACCCACTACACAGCCGCTTTAGACTGCTGCCATCAGGGAGGAGACTGAGGAGTCTCCAGGCTCGAACCAGCAGACTGAGAGACAGCTCTGCCTCCCCTCCCATTTGAACTACCTTAACACAAAAAACTTTCTCACACATTACCACTCAACACAAAGTTTTTAACACTGGACTCTGTGTCATCAAACGGGTTATTCACTAAACTCTCGGTCATGTGCTCATTCAGTTTGCACTACTTCTCATATTTGCACTAATGTTTGTATTACATTACTGCCTATAGTCAGACTACTGTTTACATTCACTGTTTACATTTATTAATATGGTTTACATTTATTACTACTGTTTTACATTTATTACTACTGTTTACATTTACACTACTTTTATCAGAGTCAGAGAGTCTTTATTGTAATTTGCACCGCATGTGGTACATGTGATGAAAACGAGATTATGTACACGGGGTCCCAGTTACATCCAACAACAAATGCAAGAGAAAAACAGTAATAACATCTAGAATTAACTAAGAGAAACATCAACTAGTAATACACTAAGCCCTAATGTAGTGGAAAAACATCATTATAAACAGCAGCACGAACATGAGTCTTTATGAGCAGATGGTCACAGATGAACACAGCAACAAGAAAACAGATCAGCATCAGCATGATGTGATATTTTGCAGTGTTTATTCTTATTATTTATTTATTCATGAGTCTAACAGCCTCAGGGTAGAAGCTGTTCCTCAGTCTAGTGGTTCTACATTTGATGCTCCTCAACCTCCGTCCTGAGGGGAGTGGGGCAAAGAGTGAGTGTGCTGGGTGAGTGAGGTCTTTCATGATGCAGGTGGCTCTTTTCCTGCATCTGGAGGTGTAAATGTCTGTGATGGTGGGGAGACTGACTCCAACAGACTTCTGAGCAGCCTTCACCACTCTCTGTAGAGAGTGGTGAATCTACACTACTGCTGATACATATACAGTATTCTCTGACTAGCCTTATCTAAGGATGCCAAATGTGCCTTATGTGCCTTACTGCATATGCCACTTTGCCTCTATACCAACATCAACTACCTCATACATATACTGTGTACATTAACTCATATGCTGCTGTGCCACTCTTTGCAAATGTCAATGCTAGAACCTTCAGTTTATTTTATAGATATACTTTTTATACTTTTTATACTACTATGCAAAAACTCAGGACAGTATTACACTTTTATTATTTCATTTTATGCTTATGTTCATTGGGTGTTTGGTGTTTTAGGGGTGTTTGGTGTTTCAGTGTTGGTGTAAATTTTCATACTTTTATACTATTATGAAAAAACTCAGGACAGTGTTACACTTTTACTATTTTATGCTTATGTTTATTAAATGTTTTAGTGTTTAGTGTTTAGATGGTTACTGTTGCACCGAGGGACTGAGAGAAACGCAATTTCAATCCTGTGTATGTCCTGTACATATTGTAGTTTTGACAATAAAGTTCACTTTGACTTTATTTTACAAAAAAGAGCTATAATAATTATTAGTAGGAAGTGCTATGGTCACCCAACCAATATATTATTTCATCAATTGAAATTATTAAAATTTTATAATTTGGTTGAACATAGTATTTTACAAGTCATGTATAAAGCTCATAAAACTATTACCCCCAAATATTCAATTAAAATTTGTTAAAAAAAGAATCAGTAGCCCCTTTCATAAGTCAGACCCGCGCTTTTCCCGCACAGAGCAGTCCGGCTTTAATACCCATCGGGTCATTCATAAAACAAAGTTGAATCCGGCCACGGCCCGCCCTCAATGGAGCATTCACAAAACGATTTGCAGCCCGGCTTGAAAAGAGGCGTGGTGAAAATCCGCAGATCAGTTGACGTGGTGCCTGCGTGTTTAACGTGATGACGTGCTGCCTGCGTGTTTAACGTGGGACCGCAGAGGTGTCTGTAAACAAACATGGCGACGCTAGCGAACATCGTTGTGCTTATCCGAATGCTCTTGTTAATAAATGCCAAGATGCAGCAATTATTTGCGCGAAGACCGACAACCTCGCATGCAAGCTTTGACACAGCATTGCGCACATTGAGGCAACGCCGAAGGGAAAGACGGCGTATTGTTTATTTGGACTACAACCGGGCTGAACGACGTGTATGGAGGATGGAGCGACCCCAGGGAGCAGTGTTTTGGACCGAAGTACTGAACAACTTCGGTGAGGATGAATGGAGAAAACATTTTAGAATGTCCAGATTAACATTCGACGTAGTGTTCCAGCACATTCAGCCATATCTGGTCCGTCAAAGAACACGTCGTGGTCTGCCTTTGGAACCTATGCTGAAACTGGCTGTTGCTTTATGGTGGTTTGCAACCCCGAGTGAGTACCGGTCCATCAGCTGCATATTTGGGATTGGTCTGTCCAGTGTGTGCATGTCAGTACATCTGGTGGCCGTGGCGATCAAGAAAGCGCTTTTGAAACGTACCATCAGTCTGCCAAGTGGGGAACGTTTGCGCAACGTCATAAATGGATTTAATCTTCGAGGATACCCTATGTGCGCAGGTGCCATTGATGGCACACATATTCCCATCATCGCTCCCTGCCAGTCTCCTGGTGCCTATTTCAACCGCAAAGGTTACTACTCCATTGTTCTTCAAGCTGTTGTTGACCACAACTGCCGGTAATGTGTAATCTAAGTTGTGTTTGTTCATATATTAATATTTAATCAAAAAGTGTTGCTAAACATGTACTTCCCACAGCTTAAACAGGTCACTGTTTTTTAACAAGCACTTTTTGTTACTTCAGTTTCACAGACATCTACGTTGGCTGGCCTGGTAGTACCCATGATGCCCGTGTTTTGGCCAACTCTGACATATTCCACAAAGCCGAGAGCCAAGATGGATTTCTTTTCCCCCGTGATGTAAGTACACCACTGCATATGTTTCAAACCTGCTTTGCTAACAGAAGTAATTCATTTAGGTGCATTACTTTGTATTTTACAAATATTTCACTGTAAAGTAATGTTATGTAATGGATGTTGATGCGCTTTAGTATTGTACACTTTCTGATCACTGCAAGTGAGGTTTAGCTGATCATCTGGGGCCTCATGTACAAAGACTTGCGTGGATTTCTCACTGAAACGCGACGTACGGTCAAATCCAGAAAACTGCGTACGCACAAAAAAATCCAGATGTATCAAACCGTGCGTACGCCGGAATCCACGTACATTCCTTTTGTACATCCCAATTAACGTGGAACTAAGCGCACGTGAGACACCTCCCCTGACACGCCTTCATTTACATATGTTAAACAGATGCAAATTACTTCCTGCATGTGTGAAGGACATGTTTGTTTGATCCCTGCGCGATCAGAAATGATTTCTAGATTCAGGAAAATAATGAATTTAATATAATATGAGTGAGGAAAAAAATCCTAAGTAAGAATAGTAATAAAATGTGTTTATCACGCAAAGAACGAGTGATTGTGTGTCGGTATTTGTGTGTGCGCGCACCCTGCTTTGGTGCGCAACTGGCTCATCCATTCCTGAGTGAAAATATTAACTTTGCGCACGAGTTTATTACCATAATTACTGTAAACACAGAGGAACTTAGATGTTTGGTAGAACATAGATCTTTGTTTATTTAATAGCTGATATGAAGAAATGAGTCTCTGCGCCTCAGTGGAAAGTTTTCATGACATGACGTGATGTTGAAGTCTCCACAAACGCTGCGCGCGCCGCAGCCTTTGTGCGCAATCTGTTTGTCTGTGAAGCTTTTACTCTCCTACAAGTTATAAGGTGTACTTTCACGTGTCATTTTGGAGAAATCTACAATAAACGCCAAGTATGAAACAACTCCACTGCCGGCGAGGGAGCGCGCCCCAAAGCGCGACCATAACTCAGCCATTTGAATCATATGGATGAGACCATTCCATGATATGATCCGGCTTTGTGTGGACTGGACAGTCCCGATCGGTCTGCCAGCTCCTTGTGGATGTAATAATTGTTAATCATGTGTGTTTGGTGGGAATAATAATTATTTTCACATCATGAACAGTTTCTCAGAATCACCTGTAAGTGTCGCCAAAGGAACCAAAACCACAGAAACGTGCGTACGCCAACCCTGGAGTTGGCGTGGAGCTGCGCACATTTCCACGTTCAGTTCAGTTTTGATACATACGGAGTTTTGCGTGGATAATGATGTACGCAAGGTTTTTGTGCGTACGCACCGTTGATACATGAGGCCCCTGGTGCATATGTTACTTGTATGTCTGCTTAAAGAAACGTTACATCTGCCATAGAAGATAACACCTGCAGCGATGTAACCAGGAAGAGTTTTACGTTCTAAAGTCTATAAAAAATGAAAGTTTGGGGTGGGGTGTTTATCAATAAGATTTGAGTATGTTGCAGACGATGTGAGTTAAATGTTGTGTTTTTGTCTGTCTGTCTGTGAACAGGTGACGATGGATGTCGGTGGTGTTGAGGTGCCAGCGCACATTATAGGAGATCCTGCATTCCCCATCCGGAACTGGTTGATGAAAGGCTTCACAAATCACCAAGTGCTGAATCAGTCCCAGAAGAAATTCAACTTTCGTCTCAGCTCTGCTCGGATGGTGGTGGAAAACGCATTTGGGCGTCTGAAGGGCCGCTGGAGGTGTCTTGCAAAACGGAACGATGTAGATACAGCTTTCATGTCCACAGTTGTTGTGGCCTGCTGTATTTTACACAACGTATGTGAGGCCAATGGGGAGATATTCTTGCCAGAGTGGGAATACATTGAGGGTGAACTTCAGGTGCCAGAGCAGCCACATGATGTTGGAGCACAAATGAACAGCCACCTAGCAATAAGAGATGCCATAATGTCCATCTTGTAAATAAATTTTTCTGTGTTACACTGTGCAAGTCATAAATTACATCTGAACAGCGAGCGCCGGCATTTCTGTTAGAGCTTTAAAATGTAAATTTACTCTGTGCTAGTTTTTATGAAGTTTTGGCCACACAGTGAAGAATTGGCCTTTACTTAATTATATCATTAGAAATAAGAAATAAGCACTGATATATGCAGGACAGCTGCTGCTGCATGTAAACCTGCAGACTTCACCTTAATAACAAAAGAAAGCATGTCCTGCTTATATCAGTAGTGGCCACTTTTACCTGTGAATAGGTAGAAATAAGAACATACGCAGGACAGCATGTACACCTGCAGACTTGACCTTAATGTCCTGTTTATGTTCTTATTTCTATCTATTCACAGGTAAAAGTGGCCACTACTGATCTGAGCAGGACATGCATTCTTTTTTTATTAAGTTCTGATTGAGCAAACTCCCAAGCACCCTCCAGGACCCTGTTGAAGGTGTAGAGCTGGTCCAGTGTTCCATCACCAGGACAAAAACCGCACTGCTCCTCCTGAATCCGAGGTTCAACTATCCGATGGACCTTCCTCTCCAGAATCCCCGAATAGACCTTACCAGGGAGGCTTAAAAGTGTGATCCCACTATAGTTGGAACACACTCTACGTTCCCCCTTTTTGAATAGGGGGACCGCCACCCCAGTCTGCCAATCCAGAGGAACTGCCCCTGATGTCCACGTAATATTGCAGAGTCGTGTAAATGGTAAATGGAGCTTACTTATATAGTGCTTTACAGCCCCCTATGAGGGGCCCAAGAGCGCTTCACAGTACCAGCCATCAACCCTTTCATACACACATTCATACACCGTAGCGGTAGCCTGCCATGCAAGGCACTGCCAGTCCTACCGGGAGCAACTCAGGGTTAAGTGTCTTGCCTATGGACACAACGAGGTATGCAGTGACCGGGGATCGAACCCGGGACCTTCCGGTCCTGAGCCGGCTGCCCTGCCTCTACACCATCACGGCCCTTGTAAGTCAACACAACCCCACAACATCCAGAGCCTTAAGGAACTTAGGGCGAATCTCATCACCCCGTGGCCTTGCCACCGAGGAGCTTTTTAACCATCTCGGTGACCTCAGCACCATAGATTAGAGAGCCCGACCCAAAGTACCCAGGCTCCGTTTCTTCAGTGGAAAACGTGCCAGTGGGATTGAGGAGGTCTTCGAAGTATTCTGCCCACCACATCCCGAGTTGAGGTCAGCAACACCCCCCCTCCCCCACTATAAATAGTGTTGGTGGCGTACCGCTTTCCCCCGCTGAAAAGCCGGATGGTGGACCAGAATCGCCTCAAAGCCATACGGAAGTAATTCTCCATGGCCTCGCCGAACTCCTCCCATGCCCGAGTTTTTGCCTCAGCGACCACCCGAACTGCATGCCGCTTAGACTGCCGGTACCATCAGCTGCTTTCAGGGTCCCACAGGTCAAAAAGGCACGATAGGACTCCCTCTTCAGCCTGACAGCATCCCTCACCGCCTGTGTCCACCACCGGGTTCGAGGGTTACAGGCACAGACAACCTTGCGGCCACAGCTCTGATAAGCCGCCTCGACAATAGAGGCACAGAATATGGCTCACTCAGACTCAATGTCCCCCACCTCCCCAGGAACATGTTCGAAGCTCTCCCAGAAGTGGGAGGTAAAGCTCTGTCTCACGGGAGACGCTGCCAGACATTCCCAGCAGACCCTCGCAATACGTTTGGGCCTGCCAGGTCTGACCGTCATACTCCCCCACCATCGGAGCCAACTCACCACCAGGTAGTGGTCAGTGGACAGCTCTGCCCCTCCAATAACAGAACACCACTCGGGTTCATATCAGGGGGGCTGTTCCTCCTAACCACACCCCTCCAGGTCTCACTGTCATTGCCCACGTGAGCGTTGAAGTCCCCCAGTAGAACAAGGGAGTCCCTTGTCATTGGACAAGGGACTCCCTTGTCCACTGAGGGAGTCATTGGAGGGGGTACTCTCCAGTACCCCCTCCAATGACTCCAAAAAGGGTGGGTAATCTTAGCTGCCATTTTGCGCATAAGCACAAACAACAGTCAGAGCCCGTCCCCCACACATAGACGGAGGGAGGCTACCTTCTCTCGTTCACCGGGGTAAACCCCAACTTACAGGCACCAAGATGGGGGGCAACAAGTATGCCCACTTCTGCTCTGCGCCTCTCACCACGGCCCACGGGCATCTCCAGAGTGGAAGAGTGTCCAACCTGTCTCAAGGAAACTGGTTCCAGAGCCAGAGCCATGCGTTGAGGTGAGTCTGACTATTTCTAGCCGGAACCTCTCAAACTCGCACAGCAGCTCAGGATCCTTCCCCACCAGAGAGCTGACATTCCACATCCCAATAGCCAGCTTCTGTAATGGAGGAGCAGACCGCCAGAATCCCCGCCCTCAGCCACCACCCATCCCATATTGCACCCAACCCCTTTGGCCCCTCCCACAGATGGTGAGCCCATGGGAAGGGGGGCCCATGTCTCCTCTTTAGGCTGTGCCCGGCCGGGCTTCATGGGTAAAAGCCCGGCCACCAGGCGCTCGCCAATGTGCCCCACCTCCAGGCCTAGCTCCAGAGTTCGGACCCGGTGACCCGCGTCTGGGTGAGGGAACATTGTTTCCATTAATTGAACTCATCATAGGGGTCTTTGGGCTGCACTTTGTCTGGTCCCTTACCTAGGACCTGTCTACCTTGGATAACCCTACTAGGGGCATGAAGCCCCTGACAGTATAGCTCCTTCCTAGGAGCTATGCACGTGGGCAATGACAATGAGACCTGGAGGGGTGTGGTTAGGAGGAACAGCCCCCCCTCCGTGGTGGAGGGGTTTGAATGTCATTGGAACATTCAAACCCCTCCACCACGGTAAGTGGTAGCCCAGGGAGGAGTTTTTTTCATCTTCCTTCCGCGCATTTGTCATATTTCCAGACTACTGTACTGCAGTTTTATTTTACACTTATGGCAAACAACCGTGCTGTTGTAAAGCTCTGTCTTCCCCGAAACATTGTAGAATCCAAAATGACTTTACACTGACTTAATGATGAAGGAGCGGGTTGAATCACGCTGTCCTCCCGCTCCATGCTAGCAGACTCCGTTCAGATAAAGGGAGCTGGCTAACTAGCTTGCTGTACAGTGGCCTACAAGGCCAAATTCTACTGTGACGGGTGGACATGTAATGCGATATGCAGCACACTTAGGAATAGAAGCGGGAAAAAATAAAACTTAAACGCATTGTAAATTCAATTTATGGGCTTTTACAATTGATTCAGAATCACCAGAACTAAGAATCTAGATTATTTAATGAATCGATTTGTTTCTGCACCTCTACTTTAGAAATATAAATGAAACAACCTCTTGGTGGCCATGTTCACTTGTGTTGTCTGTCCTGTTCCAGACTGGTTCCGCTCTTACCTCACGGACAGAAGTTTTTGTGTCAAGATCGGGAACAATGTTTCCACTTTAATGTCTATGTCCTATGGGGTCCCACAGGGCTCTATTCTTGGACCACTTCTCTTCACGCTCTACATGCTCCCGCTGGGGTCCATCCTAAGGAAACATGGTATTTTGTTCCATTGTTACGCGGATGATTGACAGATCTACCTGCCACTGAAACCGGCTAATGCAGGCACACTCCATCCTCTCCTAGAATGTCTGGATGACATTAAGACATGGATGGCTTCAAACTTCCTAAGTTTTAACGATCAAAAGACTGAAGTCATAATCTTCAACCCTAGCTCAGCTGCCGCCTCTGATCATGTAAACTTGGACTCCCTCCAGCCCTATCTCAAACACTCTGTGAAAAATCTCTGGATGGTTTTTGACTCAGACTTTAAGTTCAATAAACAAATCAGTTCCGTTCTGCAGAAAAGCTTTTTACAACTGCGGCAGGTAGCTAAGCTCAAGCCAGTGTTGTCCAGACCCGACCTGGAGACCCTAATCCATGCGTTCATCACAACCCGCCTGGATTTTTGCAATGCACTGTAATAATAATAATAATAATAATAATGAATTCAATTTATAACGCACCTTTCATTAATGAAAATCTCAAAGTGCTACAAAGTGCAACAGAATTAAATGTCAATAAAACAAATAATAAAACAAGTAAAATCAATAACAGTATCAACTAAGATCAAAAGTAGAATCATGAGGAGGTAGAGTATGCTCGATTGAAAAGAAAGGTCTTCAAGCCACTCTTAAAGTCAACCACAGACTGTGGGGCTCTCAGACAGTCAGGAAGAGAGTTCCACAGGCAGGGGGGCAGCCACACTGAAAGCCCGGTCTCCCATGGTCCTTAATTTGGTTCTCGGAATGTGAAGGAGATGTATGCTAGGATCAGCCAGGCCTCTTTCACACGTCTTCAGCTCGTCCAAAAATGCAGCAGCTCGGCTTTTAACCAGTACATGTAGATCTGATTACATTACACCAGTTCTCTCCTCCCTTCACTGGCTCCCCGTGCGAACTAGAGTCGACTTTAAAATCCTGATGTTGATCTATAAATGCCTAACTGGCCTCGCTCCCCTCTACCTCTCGGAGCTGCTGAAACCATATGTTCCCTCGCGGGCTCTGAGATCATCCGATCAGCTGCTTTTGGAGGTTCCAAAAACACGACAGAAGCTCCGAGGAGACTGGGCATTTTCATTGGCCCCAAACTTTGGAACAACCTGCCCCCCAACATTAGGCAGGCCACCTCCCTTCACCTGTTCAAATCCCTGCTAAAAACTCATCTGTTCTCTCTAGCGTTTCATACTGGGTGAGCTGACTTAGTGTATTTTGTTCTGTGTTTCATTTTTAATGCTGTTCTTATACATTTTGATGATATTTTATTGCTGTTAATTTCATAGTTAGCATTAGTGTGCGTTACAGTTTTCTGTTTTTATTTATTTTTGATGTTGTTGTAAAACACCTTGATAGCATGCATCAGGGTACCTTGATAGCAGTTTATCTGTTTTAATTGTGCTCTATAAATAAAGATGACTTGACTTGACTGTTTGTATCTGTACATTAAACCTAAAATAACTTTAGGTCAATTTTAGTTCTATGATAGATAGATAGATAGATAGATAGATAGATAGATAGATAGATAGATAGATAGATAGATAGATAGATAGATAGATAGATAGATAGATAGATAGATAGATAGATAGATAGATAGATAGATAGATAGATAGATAGATAGATAGATAGATAGATAGATAGATAGATAGATAGATAGATAGATAGATAGATAGATAGATAGATAGATAGATAGATAGATAGATAGATAGATAGATAGATAGATAGATAGATAGATAGATAGATAGATAGATAGATAGATAGATAGATAGATAGATAGATAGATAGATAGATAGATAGATAGATAGATAGATAGATAGATAGATAGATAGATAGATAGATAGATAGATAGATAGATAGATAGATAGATAGATGATAGATAGATGATATATAGATTGATTGATTGATTGATTGATTGATTGATTGATTGATTGATTTGTCCCCATCGGCAAATTGCAACATTGTCAGCAGGCATTTACATAAAGGACATACATAAACAAACATGACATTAACATCCATCATTACAGCAAAGACTATATGATTATACTTGTAAAATAATCATTAAGCGACATTGGTATTAATTAGACATCAATAATATTAGTAATTTCAGTTGTGTGCTGCATTTTGAAAATGTTTTATTATTATGAAGCCATGGTATTTTTGCTTAAAGTTAATGTACTATCATAATCTCATACATTGCGCTTTATTAAGTCAGTTCTGTTTTATTTCTAATGTGTCTGTTTCTCTGGTAGCAAAAGAGTCGTCGTGGTAAGGTGGTAGGGAAGGTCAACTGTAAGAACATCAAGCAGAACTGCCCGGAGCTGGACTGTGATGATCCCATCCTGCTGCCAGGACACTGCTGCAAAACCTGTTCCAAAGGTACTCATCCACTGACCCAAACTGCCCACCAGCTGATCACAGCTGAACAGAGCTCAAGTTGTTCTGAGTGCATGAACCAAAACAATCTCAGCATGTATTGAAGACAAAATGCAAATTACTCTCTTAGTTTTCTCTTCTTCTGCCAAAACCAGCTGACCTTAAAAACCACAAAATACCTCGCCTACAACTTCACCTAAAATTTGATGTAGCTGAGTCATGCAGAATGGATACCCTGAACCTGAACAACCATCCATCCATTATCTTCCGCTTGTTCCAAAGTCAGGCTGCGGGGCCAGCAGCTTGAGCAGGGAGGTCCAGTCATCTCTTTCCACAGTCACCTCTTCCAGCTCTTTTGGGAGGACCCCAAGACGTTCCCAGGACAACCAAGAGACATAATCTCTCTAGCTTGTCCTGGGTCTTCCCCGGGGTTTTCTCCCAGTCGGACATGCCCGAAGTACCTCTCTAGGGAGGCGCCCAGGAAGCACCTTTGCCAGATGCCTGAACCACCTCAACTGGCTCCTTTTGATGTGGAGGAGCAGCAGTTCTACTCCACGTCTCTCCTGATAACTGAACTTCTCACCCTATCTCTAAGGGAGAGTCATGCTACACTGCAGAGGAAACTCATTTCAACCTCCTGTATCCACAATGTCATCATTTTGGTCACTACCCAGAGTTCATGACCATAGTGTAACGACCCTGTGTTTGGTTCTGCTTTGGGTCCAAGTATTTCTGTGTATTTGTTCAGTTGTACTGTGTTCTGTTGAGCTGTTGTGATTCTGTTGTCCCCCGCCCTCATGTGTTGGACTGGTCGTGGGGACAGGAGAGGGGTAGGAGCAGGGAGGAGGGACCGGAAAAAGAGAGACGAAGAAGAGCCAGAGAGTGTGTTGTTGTTAGCAGGCAGCTAGCAGTGTGTTCGCTCGCGTGTGTACCACGTTTCTTTTGAGGCGTGAGCTGCAGCCTCGGTAATAGCAGCTCTTCCCTGTTTTGGAATAAACCCCGTTTGGCTGGACTCCGTCTGCTGTGTTGGCGTCATTACATTGGTGTCAGAAGTAAACCAACGCTATCGAGCTGAGTGAGTACTACGGGCTCGTCGCCTCCACCCGCGACATCAGCGTCATGGACGGAGCGCTCGCCCAGGTGAAAGTTAAAGCGGAGGGAATGGAGGACGAAGAGGCTCGGAGAGAGGGGTTCACTAAAATAACTCAGGCGTCGGCTGCTCCGCGCAGCTCTGCAGCGAGCATGGCTGCCGAAGCAGGACTGAAGACCGGCGGGGGGGCGGGTCCGTCGACGCCATTTTCTCCAAGCGCGCCAAAAGATTCACATGGCGGCAGCCATGACAGTTACGACAGCGTCGTCCAAAACGTCACCGTCCCGTTGAAGACGCCCAAGTACTCTGGTAGGTCCAGCTGGGAGGCCTTCCATGCACAGTTTGAGCTGCTGGCTCATGCAGGGAGGTGGACAGCAGAGCATAAAGCCCTGCAGCTGGCTCTCTGCCTACAAGAAGATGCACTGGACTGCTTGTTATTGTTAAGCTCAGAGGACAGAAAAGACTATGATGCACTAGTCAGAGCTTTAAAGAGGCGGTTTGGACAATGTGTGCAACCAGACATTTTTAAAAATAAACTCTGCAACAGGAGCAGGTTGCCGGGTGAACCCCTACGTGAACCCCTAGGTGGCCGATCTATCACCCACCCTGTGTGGGTAGCAGAGGTGCAGGACATGTGCATATTGGGGCTGGACTTTTTAAGGGCTGCGGGGTGCCAGTTGGATTTGGGTGTGGGGACATGGAGCTTCAAGGAGGGCCCTCTCATTCCACTGTTGCCCGCAGCTCCTGAACACACCCCCACAGGTCCTGTGGCCTGCTACACAGAACCACAGATTGCAGCTGTCGAGCACATCCCACCTCAGCCCAGCCAGATTGCTGCCACCATGGCTCCCGCACCTGCAAGCCCTATGCACCCAGTGTGGGTGCCTCAGGAGACTGAAGACGCTGCGGAGACCTTGGTGCGGAAGATCTGGGCGGAAAACTGTAGGGGTTTAGACACTCAACAGCAGGAACAACTGTTGCAGCTGCTCATGGACTTTAAGGACATTTTTGCCCTAAGTGAAGACCAGGTGGGGCAGACTCGTTTGGTGGAACATGACATCCTGACGGGAGGTGCACGCCCAATAAAATGTCGTCCCCGCAGGCTTCCCCTGGCCCGTCAGGAAGCATGTGACAGGGCAGTGTCAGACATGCTGCAGGCTGATGTTATCGAGCCTTCAAACAGCCCCTGGGCATCTGCTGTTGTCATGGTGCCCAAAAAGAATGGAGAGTGGCGTTTGTGTGTTGATTACAGACCACTGAACGGGGTGACTGAGAAAGACTCATATCCACTGCCTAGGGTCGACGAGTCACTAGACCTGGTGTCCGGCTCCAACTGGTTCTTGTCTCTGGACCTTCGGAGCGGTTATTACCAGGTCCCCCTAGCAACAAGTGCCAGACCTAAGACTGCTTTTTGTACGGGGCGGGGACTCTGGCAGTTTAAGGTGCTCCCGTTTGGACTGTGCAATGCACCTGCCACTTTTTCCAGGCTGATGGACCAGACGCTGGCTGACATTCCTCGCCAGGAGTGTCTGGTGTATCTGGATGATATACTGGTCCATGGCGCCTCTTTTGCAATGGCTATGGACTCACTCTGTAGAGTGCTGGAGAGAATTAGAGCTGCGGGCCTGAGACTCCACCCAGATAAGTGTCACTTTATGCAACAAGAGGTGTCGTTTCTGGGCCACCGAGTCGGCAGAGAGGGGATCGGCACAATGGAGGACAAAGTAAAGATGGTGGCAGAGTGGCCAACCCCCACGACTCAGAGAGATCTTAAAAGCTTCCTGGGACTGGCTTCTTATTACAGGAGGTTTGTGCGGGGGTTCGCAAGTATAGCAGCCCCCCTTTTCCAACTACTCCAGAAGAACAGAGACTATGTGTGGACTGAACAGTGCCAGGGAGCGTTTGACCGCCTGCGGCAAGCTCTGACTGAGTCCCCAGTCCTTGCTCCTGCAGACCCTTCCCTCCCCTTCATCCTCGACACAGATGCAAGTGGCGTGGGTGTTGGGGGGGTCCTGTCCCAGCTGGGGAAGGAGGGTGAGAGAGTGGTGGGGTATTTCAGCAGGGCCTTTAACAAAGCTGAGAGGCACTACTGTGTGACAAGACGGGAGCTGCTGGCGGTGGTGCTTTCTCTA
>JBBPBX010019048.1:0-44892 GCA_038048925.1 Garcialebias charrua
ATGAGTTTTTGACAGAAAACAGTAGTTGGTACAAAAGCCCAAGACAAACCAACAACTATTTCTTTACCATGTTTTTGACGAGAACAAGAGGAAATGGAAGATGAAGATGTTGTCTCTGGTGCCTTATTGGTATCCTCATCTGTCATCTCATTCACTTGTGTTTCTGTTGCCTTTGTGGCTGAAGTTTCTGTTGCCTCCGTGGCTGAAGTTTCTGTTGCCTCCGTGGCTGAATAAAAGTACTCCTGCTCATCACTTGAGGAATCCAGATCTTGTGATTCAATTCTTTCTGAAGATAAGTTGCAAGTAATTTGAGAAAAAAGGATCACATGCAATTTTTGTTGAAAAATAAAACCACTCAGAGTCAAAGTTTCAGCCTGTCTCAGTAATGCTAAACCACCACCTTCCAACATCAGTAGAGAAGAGAGGGATGCACTCACCACTCTTAGCAAGGACAAAAACATCATAATTCTCCCAGCAGACAAAGGAAGGTGCACAGTGATTTTGAACCAGAAAGACTATCATGAGAAAGTTATGTCACTCCTTAGTGACTTAACCACTTATGAACCGCTGAAAAGAGATCCAGGAAGTGGTTACAAGAAGAAGTTGATAGATTGCCTGAAAATTTTGAAGCAGGACAAGGCTATTGACAATATTCTGTACCACAGACTGTACCCAGGGGAGGCCACGCCAAGTCTGTATGGTTTACCCAAAATCCACAAACAAGGTGTACCTTTAAGACCAATTGTTAGCATGATTAACTCTGTCACTTACAATGTTTCCAAATATCTGGCATCTGTACTCATCCCTTTAGTTGGCAGCTCAGAACACCACATACAGAACACCATGGACTTTGTGGATAAGGTGAGGGATGTCATCATGGAGACTGATGAAACAATGGTCTCTTTTGATGTTACATCACTCTTTACGTGCATTCCTGTTGATGAAGCAGTAGAGGTGGTCTGTTTAAGGTTAAAATCAGACACCACTCTGAACAGCAGAACCACGCTTTCCACAGAGCAACTGTGTCAACTCTTGAAACTGTGCCTGCAGTCAACCTACTTCACATATGGGGAGCAATATTATAGGCAGAAACATGGATGTGCTATGGGGTCTCCAGTTTCTCCTATTGTTGCCAACCTGTACATGGAGGAGGTAGAAAAGAGAGCTTTGACATCCTTTTCAGGGAGACCACCAAGTCATTGGTTCAGGTATGTTGACGACACCTGGGTTAAAATTAAATCTCAGGAAGTCCAACATTTCACTGATCACATCAACTCTGTGGATAAATATATCAAGTTCACACGAGAAGATGTAAAAAATGGCAGGTTGGCTTTCTTGGACTGTGAGGTCTCAGTTTCTGATAGAGGAAATTTGCAAACTGAGGTGTACCGCAAACCCACACACACAGACCAGTATTTACAGTTTGACTCCCATCACCCTCTGGAGCACAAGTTAGGAGTCATCAGGACTCTGTACCACAGAGCAGACAGCGTCCCCACTAACGCAGGAGCCAGACAGAAGGAGAAATCACACACAAAACAGGCTCTAGAGAAATGTGGATATCCTAACTGGGCCTTCCTGAAAGCAGAGAAGAAACCCAAACAGGACTCCAGCCAGCCATCAGGTGAAAAGAAGGAACCCAGACCCAGACCAGTGGCCATTCCATATGTTGCAGGGGTTTCAGAGACATTGAGACGTTTATTTTCTAAACACAACGTCCCAGTGGCTTTTAAACCTCAAAATACATTACGGCAAAAACTGGTTCATCCCAAAGATCCAGTCCCCCGGCAAAAACAGAGTAACATTGTGTATGCTGTTCAGTGTCAGGAGGGCTGTGATCAGTCTTATATCGGGGAAACTAAACAGCCACTGGCCAAAAGGATGGCCCAGCACAGAAGATCAACATCATCAGGTCAGGACTCTGCAGTCTACACTCATCTCCAGGCCAGCGGTCACTCTTTCAGGGATGAAGATGTTCACATCCTTGATAGAGAGGAACGATGGTTTGAGAGAGGAGTAAAGGAGGCCATCTTTGTGAAAAGAAACCGCCCATCATTAAACAGGGGTGGAGGCCTCCGAGTTCAACTGTCCCCCTCCTACAATGCTGTGATTGCTGGTATCACTCAGCCCTCTGTGAATAGCAAACAACCATCAGGGTGCTAACGATCCATTGTTAGGCTGATGGTCCTCCTTGATCATGTGAGCAGCTGGTTTCAGGCTGTCATCAGCCAACTGGTTGTGTAACACTGTGGGAGGGTGCTATTTATAAGACTGAGCTGAACCCAGCACCTCAGACTGAGGAAGTCTTTCGGACGAAAGACGAAACGTTTCTACAATTTTTTGCTTTGTTTTGTTTTTTTGTTTTTTTGAATGTCCAGAGGACCAGACTTAGCTTTTTTAGATTTTTCTACCTGGATTATTGAGCATGCATCAGGGTAAAATATAAAGATAAAAAAATGCATAAAGATAAAAAGGTAAATGGGGGAAGGGGGTTCCCAGGAATTAAAACACCCGAAAGGTTAACAAATTGCTAACAAAGAAAAAAAAAACATATAGGAGGTTGGACCAAAATTACTGTAGAAAAAATACAGATTACAAAAACTATAAAGACATACTAAATATGTATAATTGAGTGAGGAAAAACAAGGATGAAAGTAAATGGGAGTGCCAGCAACCAAATTACCGGAAAGAATAAGGGAGTGTAACCCCAAAAATACACTACACGCGGTCCGTGTCCGCTCCGCAGGTCGCAGCTGAGCGAGTCCAAAGTCCACTGCCTCCGCTCAGCTCAGGTCCGCCTGGATGCGCCGCTCCAAGACGCATGCGCGGGAATTGTGAGATCGCGCGATAATTCAAGTGATAAATAATGAAGTCAGAACAAAACAATTCATTCGGTGGAAGAAGGAGAACAACAGTAAAGGCTGCCTTGATCTTCTCTCGTAAATAAGCGACAGGACATGGTTTGAGCAACAGGAAGTGATGTTTACATTTCAGAATAAAATACTTTTTTATTTATTTATTTCTTGTATTGCGTTATTAGGTGTAGTCATAGTCATAAATATAATAGTTTAGTCATAGAATAGTCATAATTGATAGTTTGACAGCATTTTTGTACAAATAAATCCGTATAGAGCTAGGATTAGTCCGCCCGTGGTGATTTTATTTTGTAAATACGGAAGTTGTGCTCGTTCCTTTTCCTGTTGGTGCGACGTAATCTTCAAAAGTTGACTCCGGCACAGCTCCGTCATCCGGCAGAAATAGAAAATTTTCTAATTTTGACGGACTGCCGTCCGCTCGCCGCAGCTCACCGCCGCCGTGCAAAGCCAGTGTACTTTATCTCATTGATTATAATGGGTGCGTATTTGCTGCGGAGGTCGGACCGGAGCTGCAACGCGTGTGGTGTATTTTTGGCGTAAAAAAAATCTGCTATTAAGGTTGGACAAACAAAAGTGGGAAGTTCAAGAGAGTATAAAAGGTCAAACCAAGACGATCAACAATCTCAGATAAATATGTCAGTAGAAGGGACTTTTGGGTTTAAAGCTCGGTGTTCACGGCAGCCCTGGTCGGTGAGGGAGCAATAGGCTGAGGTCTGACAGCGTAGATGGTGGAGAGGATCGGAACGTACAATTTTTGCGAGGAAAACGTTGTCTGCAGCGTTAGATGAGCAAACTTTTTGAAATTGGTGGTGGATAACAAGCTGGTTGTGGATTGGACTGGAATGGCGACTCAGGTAGATGAGGACGACGATATGGAAATGGATGATTGGACACGGTTGACTGGAAGAGGACAAGGAATAGGAAAAGACAAGCCAAAAGGTTGAGCTGCAAACACAAAATGAACCGTAGATTAAATAAGTTCAGATGAAGGAAGTAATGTTGTGAGCAAAAAAATTGTAAAAGAAGAGTTCAAAATAATTCTAAAATTCAAAGAAGAAGATGGAAACTCACAATTGGGCCCAATAGCAGTGTCAAGAGATCTAAAACAGAAAGTTGTGGACATAAATTTTGCTAAAATCCTTAGAGATGGGAACTTGTTAATTATTGTGAAAACAGAAGAGCAGAAAAATAAAGTAATGCATATTGATAACATCTGTAAAAAAGGGTGTAAGAGAAAGGAAAAATAATAGGCGAAAATAAAATAATGAGGGGAGTGATCACCAGGATCCCAATGGACCAAGACTTTTGTTAAACCGAAGTATCGAACCAGCTTGAGGGGTAGATCAACTTCAATAAAAGGCATAAGTTTATGGACTATGATATTAAAAATGAGAAATCATTATTTTTATTTAAGAAAAAGATCAAGAATATTCTGTTAACAAGATATATATAAGTTTGTAAATATCTTAAAAAAGGCGTTCAATACAGGATCAACTGGACATTATTTGTTGCAGAAAACGAAGTCTTTTTCAATTCTGAATGAATGGAAGCTGTGAGACCGAGAAGTTTTATACAGGCTGACATGCCACGCACCAACATATGAAATTGGAAACTGAAATAACCCCACAACATACCTGAGATAACATGCTCATTCTATTTAAATTGACAAAACAACACATCACAGCTTAACAGAAGGGGGTTTGTAACACATACATGTAAATTGAAAGATCACACCTTAACAGTAGGGGGTTCCCTTGAGGTCTCTGGTAGAAGACACAAAACTGTATGTAAATTGACAAAAAACACCTCCCAACCAACAACAGAGGCTACTCAGAGAACTTTGTTAGTCTAATTTACAGACAAGACATCTCTGCTCCCATCCGGTGTAAAACGTTTCGGAATCAAATCCAAAACTGAGTTATAAGTCTTAGAAAGTTGAAATCTCAGACCTCCTCCTCTGTTAAGAGAAGGTTTTTCTCTCTTAACATAAACAGCTTCCTTCACCCCCCTCTCAAACCATCTGTGCTCTCGGTCCAAAATTTGAACATTCTGGTCCTCAAATGAGTGACCCTTGTCCGTGAGGTGGAGGTGAACAGCTGAGTTTTGTCCAGAGGAGGTTGCTCTCCTGTGTTGGGACATTCTTTTGTGGATAGGTTGCTTAGTTTCTCCGATGTAGCGGTCTGAGCAGACTTCGCTGCACTGGACTGCATAAACCACACCACTCTGTTTGTGTGTGGGGGTTTGGTCCTTAGGGTGGACCAGCCTCTGTCTGAGCGTCCTGCTAGGTTTGAAATGTACTGGGATGTTGTGTTTGTTGAAAATCCTTCTGAAATTCTCTGAGACTCCAGCAACATAAGGAATGACAATGTTTTTCCGTCTGTTAGACTTTTTCTGTTCATTATTGTGTTTAACAGATTTCCTTGCTGACTTGACAAAAGCCCATTTGGGATATCCACATGTTTGCAGAGATTTTTTGATGTGTTTCTGTTCCAAGCTTTCAAGGACAGATTCATATTGGCTTAGAACAGCAGTAATGGCTTTACAACAGACCGTCCACCGGGTAGGACATAGTGGTCTAAGGGAGATACTTGACCCTTCTGCACTTAATGCAGTGGCAGCAAACAACAACTTAAATTTTCCTGACTGCTTGCTTAGAGTACCTAACTCATGAACCCATTGCAACGCATCTCGTACAACTGGACTGGCCAGGCAAGCAGCTTCAGTGATGAGGTTGAGGCAGTGAGCTCCGCAGTGAACAAACAATGCCAGAGGTTGCATTTTCTTTAGCTCTGCTTGTACTCCTGAATATTTTCCAGACATTTTTGCAGCACCGTCGTATGTCTGACCACGTAATGAAGATACAGGTATATTTAGACGTTGGAGTACATCAAGGGCTGCTTTTGCAATTTCTGCACCCGTGGTTCCAGGAACCTGATACAGGTAGTCCCCGACTTACGAGCGCTCTGACTTACGAGGTCCCGGACTTACGAGCATGCATCTCATTTAAAAAACATAAATAAAAAACAATAAAAAAATAAAAATACTGTATATACTGTATATTTTTAATAAATAGATAAATGTACAGTACTGTACAGTCACCAAGCACTTAGCCTATCCTAACACAGTTTTTAAAGATGAAGGAATCAGTTGAATTGTCTCCCTCCTCCCTGCAGGCTCCATAGGGAGCTTGCTCCCTTTATGTGAAAGGGAGACAATTCAACTTATTCCTTCATCTTTAAAAACTGTGTTAGGATAGGCTAAGTGCTTGGTGACTGTCCAGTACTGTACATGTATTCATTTATTTAAAAAAAAAAAAAAATTACTATGTGTTCCTACTTACGAATTTTTGACATACGAGCGCCCCCTAGTGATGGAACTCGCTCGTAAGTCGGGGACTACCTGTACAACCCAACAAAAACCTCCTGAGGTACTAAGTCATGATCTACAAACCGAAGACAGATTGATTCTTGCTCTGTACCTGAAATGTCTTGTGTTCTATCAATGATGAGAGAATACTGCAAAACAGGTAAAGATTGTATATATGCAGAAATTCCTCTCACAATGGTATTGCCCAGTAACTGCAAAATCTCATTTTGCACCTTTGGGGATGTGTAGTCATGATACTGTGAAAGCCAGCGAGAGAGACATGCATCAACCTTAGATTTAAATTTTAATAACTGAATCAAATTGCCATCTTTGGTATCATGTCCTCTTATTGCTAGTCCCTGCCTGGCCAAGTACATTACTGACCCCACTACATTTTGCAAGCAGTATTGTGCCTCTTTTTGCTGTTTTGCAACAGCACTGGACAGCAGAACATCAACTTATTTCCCTTTTTGTGCATACACCATAACTGCATGTTGGTGGCTTTGACTAAGCTCATGGTGCTTAAATCTTGTGGTAGCATTCTTCCAGTTTGTAAACCCTTTAATTGAAAATGCGTCATCTGCTTTTTTGGACAAAGTACTTTTTTCAATTGTGTATGTTTTAACACAATAAAAGCAAAGAATGCCCTTTGCTTTATCATTGTAGTGAAGCCATGGATGCTGATTATACCACCTGTCCTGAAAATGCAGTGTTCTATTTGAAAGTGTTTGAGTCCCAATGACTTTGGAATTTGGCTGATTTGGTTTCATGAATGTATCAAAAAAATCATCTCCATCTTTTGCTTCAAGACTGCAGACTCTCCCTTCCTCCTGGCTTTCATCCATAGATTATTCGATGTTCTCTACTGATGAATGAATTTCCTTGAGAACATAGAATTTTTTATTAATTTCCACTATTTTCTGACAAAATACCAGCTGGTTTTAGCTTAATGTATTTCACCTGTGAGCCTGACTTTGCATCTGTCCCTGAATTGGCTGGCATAAGCATTCCTGTGCCCTGTGAAAATATGCATGTCAAACAAGTTATGAAGCATCTTAAATATTCACTATAACCACAGTACCATACTAACACTTATGGTCCAATTTAGGTCTTTTTTTTTCTCATTTATTTTACTTTTAAATGTGATCAGAACTGGGACAAGCTCTTATGGGGTTTCAAGCAGATTGTGATTAAGTGATCCCTTCTTTCTGTCAAGAACATCACCACCATTACCAAGGTATCGATACTGATTTGATGCAATATGGGAGAGGGGACTAAGTTCAACTAATTTAAAAGTAATCATTAATCAGATTTATTATTTGCACTTTTACAACGTGAACTCTGTCTCACCTGAAAGTCTGAGTCCACAGCTGTCCCTGAATTGGTTGACATACTACTTGTGACCTGCTGAGTGACACAACAATAGAACCTTATAATGTACTTTATCTCACACATCTAATTGAGAATATTTTTTGCAACACTGCTTGCATTTTTACCTGTACACCTGTGGCATCTTCCACTGAGGAAACAATCTGAATTGTATTTGTTGCCTATTAGCAAGAAGAACAGCCTGCATTAAATGATGCTACTGTCATGTTTTATTACTCATTTTAATTCACCCAATAAACTTACACATTGCTGATGTTTGGTGAAAAAGCTCCGGATGTCAGGTCGTTTTTTTGGTGGCATTCTTACCAACCCTGAGTCCTTGAACTTTGCAAATTAAAGCAAAACACGACGTAGCTAGCTATGACCTTAAAACCGCTAGCTACCAGTTAAATTTAACGAACACCGGTGCGTTGCTCGTTGCCAGATAGAGTCCAGGTTTTCCAACCCCAAAATCTGTTAAAAACCGCCCAAAACCCGCCCAGTCAATATTGTTATATTTAATAATACTGTATACCTGTATAATAATAATAATATATAATAATAATTTATTTTGTTAGCAAAGAATAGAAACATTTATTAAATATTATGCCCTACTTGTGCATTTACAAACACACAGACACGTACACATACACACACACACACGCACATCAAAATTGGGCTGCCTTTGACAAACTCATTGATCAAACTAAAAACAAATTGTCACATAGAAAGAGGAAACAAGGGGGCAGGTATTATCTCGCTTTGATATTATTATACTCTGTTGCATGTGCGCTGTGAGTGAGTGTCCAGAGCGCCGCAGCAGCAGGAAACTCCTCCTGTCGCTGCTGCTAAAACTGGATAATTTATGCAGAGTGCAGACGCCCTCTGTTGTCTGAGTCTGACAATAGCCAATCAGTGATTCAGGGGAGCTTTGTTGACTGATTGGTTGGAAATATGTTTTAATAGGTTAACAAAAAATAAATAAAATAAACCGCAGAAATGACTCCAAATCCACCCCAATTATCCCCACCCGCCCAAAGGAATTTCTCCCCGCAAAAGTCAGACTGAAAACCGCCCAATCTGGCAACACTGGTATCTTTCCTCCTGTCCATCACATCTGAAGTGAATGATAAATCCAATCACGGTGCTAGTAGCAGTAGCGGGAGCTTTTTGGAGGGAGGGACAGACAGGTGTTTTATTATGGGGATAGGCGGGGATGGGGCGATGAGGAGAACAGAGGCACAACACAGAAGATTCTGTTTTCTGAGCTGCAGTTGTTGTTTTTTTTCGGGGTTCGTGCGCTGTGTGCAACGGAGAGAACTTATTTTCTTTCTGACTAGCGGCATGGGATTTTAATCAGACATACACAGCAAAGAAAGTAAAATATGTGAACAAAATATTGGTGGGGACTGTCCACTAGAGGTCAGCATTGGTGTGGACATGTCCATACCAGTACTGCGAGAAGTTACGCCACTGTCTAAACTACAGCCCCAAATCCTAAATGAGTTGAAAAGGATGTGCCGTGGACAAATTCCCGTCAACCTGGTGGCGGTACTCGAGTACCTGACCGCCGAGATCCTGGAGCTGGTGAGAAACTTGGCTCATGACAACGAGAGGACTGGGATCATCCTCTGGCACCTTCAGCTGTCTGTCCATGGTGATTCGGAGCTCGGCAGACTGCTGGGTGGAGTGACCATACCTCAGGGAGGAATGTCTGGCAGTCCTGCTGCCTAGGAGGACCGAGAGGCCCGCCGGATCTGATAGCAAGCTGGATTCAGGTGGACTGATTGGTATTAGGGATGTAACGAGATCTCGTTGTACGAGATCTCGCAATATTAAACTCCCGCGATATCTCTCGTTGAGAGGTAACGTTGTCTCGCGAGTCGCTAATGCTAGCGCTAGCAGAGCCCCTAGCAAGTCATCGTCACGGACAGCATGGCTTCGCCGGATGAAGTTGCTATAGAAGACGCCCCAACTACTGATGGAGGGTCCCGGTGCCGCAGACGCCTCTACATTGATGGAGGGTCCCGGCGCTGCCGACGTTGCCCCGGATGTAAAGACACACTTGTGTAAACACCGGTGTGACCGGTGTTGCCAGATAGAGTCCCACCAACCCAAAGCACTCTTTGCCCTTAAAAGTCAGAAGGAAAATCACGGTGAACCGCCCAATCTGGCAACACTGGTGAGTGACGGCTGCAGATTCAGTGCTGATGCGGATATTTATGTTCAATTTTTGGAAAGTCCTGCGTGAATATCTATTTTTTTAAACAAAGTTGAACGTTCTAAGGTCTAAGGAGATTCAATCAGTAAAATGAAGACATCAGTTGAGTTTGTAATACATGTTAAAACAGAATAAAAGCCTTTTTGCGGCATAAAACCGATCTTTGAAGTTTTCTTGAACTAATATTAAAATCTCGTCTCGTTCTCGCGAACTCAGTAATTTGTCTCGTCTCGAGAGTTTTGTGTATCGTTACACCCCTAATTGGTATCTGTGGCCAGATTCTTCTGATTCGCTGCAAGAGATCCTTCCTGCACACAGCTATCAGCATCTATGACAACTTTTGATTGAAACCAGGAGGATGAGCTACGACAAAACTTAATTTCCCTTTGGGATTAATAAAGTATTTTTGCATTGCATTGAATTGAATGTTATTGTTGTCTGTACTTTATATGATCTGTCTGGAACAAGTCCATCTTGTAAATTAGTCCTCATGGCTCAATAAACCTAGCCTTTATAAATAAATGTTGAATGAAAAAAAAAAGATGATTGCAAATAATAATCAACATCATTCATGTTCACACCTGTCATAATCCTGTCATAAGTGAGGTAATATGAAAGAGAGGGACTACTTTTCAACAGCACTTAAAAATATATTTCTTCCACTTGACGCCTTTCAAAGAGCAATCTAAAACGGATAAGTTATTAATTATTTATGAGTTTTACAATGAAACCCACTTCAATATAGTTGAGCAATTTTTTCTATTGGCTAAAGCTTTGTTTGTGAAAGTTACTTTTTGTTTTATATAAAAGCAACTGCACTCAGAATTTGGTTCTGCTTTGTTGGCTTTGATTCTTATCTCGCCCCAAATTCGTTGTTTGGTTCACTTTGGATCAGAAAAAGGAGGTACGCTGAATACACGACAAACGCTCACTTAAAGTTCCAAACCAGTTTAATTAATCATAAGTTTAAAAAGTCACAGAATACATTTGTTATATTTTATAAGCTATATATATATATATATGATCTCATATGAGAAGACAGAGAGAGAAAGAAAGAAAGATAGGAGAACAAAGAGAACATGAATGCGCATTCAATGGAGACAGCATACAACCTGATGGGTTGGTCCCTCGTGGCCTGCTTCTGCGTTGTCTGTTGGAGGAGGGAAACTTATACTTTTATACTCTTCTGTGGGGCGTTTTCTGCTCTCAACCAATAAGAGAAGTTTTGCTTTGTTTTCTTGTAGGGTGTTTCCTGCCTTAACCAATAAGAGCAGTTTTGCTTTGTTTTCTTGTCCTACCCCACTGCCAGAAAGCTTCTGTTCTGGTTTACCCAGGCCTCAGGGGGTTTCAGCTTACTCTGGTTTCCAAAACTAAATATACAACAATGCTGAGCACCCACAAATCACACACACACTAGTAGACCATCAAGTGACCAATCAGTGCAACTGGACACCAAACCACACCAAAGACACACATAGATTTAGGGTTGTTCTGACACTCCCTGACTGAGCAAACATGCAGAACCAAAGAGTGGCTTTCAGTGGACTTCTCCCCAACCATATATCTGCAAAGTCATAAACTGACAGACAGAGAGGACACAAACTGCATCATTTGAAAACCCCTTCTGGTGGAGTAAAAACACGAAGAATAAAATATTTTATTTCACAACAAACCCCCTTTGGACCTCAATTCCTGAGGTCCATCCCAAAAGAAATAAAATCACACACCTAATAACGCAACTAAACGTATATATAAACAATATTCAATCAGTTTTTTTCAAAATCCTCCAAGTTATAGTTTTTTAACAAAAGCAGTTGGCGCATCACTTCAGGATCCCTCTTCTCCAGGGTGGACGTGATAAGTCGAACAGTTAGAGACCTCAGACAAGGCACATAGCAGCACCCGCAAGT
Source organism: Garcialebias charrua (assembly GCA_038048925.1). Lineage (NCBI taxonomy): Eukaryota > Metazoa > Chordata > Actinopteri > Cyprinodontiformes > Rivulidae > Garcialebias > Garcialebias charrua. Next base: position 11,742 of record JBBPBX010019048.1, read on the forward strand.
TATAAGTATGCCTAAGAAAATAGCCAATGATACCATTATAGATACAAACACCTGTTTCCAGTGACCGAAGATCTTTATCAGCCAATTGTCCAGTGGGTCGTCCAGACCCGAATGAATTTATTAATATGCAAATTGTAGAATATAAGGAAATATATGCAAACTATGAACGATATTAATAGTAAGCGCTTAGGATATTGCAGAATTATGAACCTTGAGTTCCCAAATTCATCCTCCAGCAGTAAGGCAGTTGTCTCCTCGGCTACTTTCGTCTATCAAGGCACAAGAGTTCGAATGCGAGCTCCTCTTGTTGTCCAGCCCAATCTTTTAGCTCCTTCCTGGTTCACGGGCTGGAGCACACTGAACCGTGTGGATCCCCTGGCATTGACATGCACTGCGCACTGGCTGTGGTGTGCGTTCAGCGACCCCCCACGGGTCCTTTCTGACCAGGGCTGTCTGGTCTTGCCTCCCCGGGACTCCGTTGAGAAAACTCCCTCAGCTGGAGCATTTCCAGGAACCACCTATCATAAACAGAATGTGCCACAGCAAACAACACCCAATCAATTATAAATCAGTAGTACAAAGAATGAATCATGCATGTTAGTTGGTTTGGAAGAGGCTTAATCTTCATTAGGGTTAATTATGAGTAGTTTTAAGGCGGTTCATACTTACAAAAAATACTGTACCTTTTCACTCAGCTTATAGCAGAAATTACACACATAACAATAACATCACAAGCGGCGGCAGAGCATAATTAAAAAATAACATAGCAAGCGGCGGCAGAGCATAATTCACAAAACATTGTACACCTGTGGTTCTATACACCTTTTTCCTGAGTCAATAAGTCACATGTCGTCTAGTCAAGTCAATTGCTATAAATCTACAGAACCATCATATTTCTAAACATCCTCTGATCAGGTCCACTTCAGGTTTGAGTGGTTTGAGCCTGCAGGCAGGAAACATTTCCAAGGGGGGTCCCCCATCCTGCTTCACACACATTTCACAGAGGGGAAAAAAAACAGTGTTGTTAATTGCTCATTCGAAATATGCTTGCATCAATACTCCTTCCCCCATGACATGATTAAAGAAAATAAAACGTTCAAGACCGATGCCGCCTCAATATCAACGCAAGTGAACTTTGTTTATAACGCCAATTTATCAGTTATCCTTATTATTCTTTGTATACTAAAATGTATTTACCATCTTTTAGTTAATTAGTTATTTCTAGGAACATTTGTCAACCTTGTTGTTTCTAGGAAACATTTACAATCTAGTTATTTCTAATTAGTTATTTCTAGGGACCAATTCCAACCTCTCTATTTTTAGAAACATCTGTCAGCCCCTTAACCCCCTTTTGAAACAAAACTCTACCTTGTTTCAATTATGCCAAAGTTATTTGGTTAATAAATTGGAAATTGTGTCTAAATTTACCATCCTTTAACCTTAGCACTAGTGTCAGATGTTTCCTAAACCTCAGCCTATTGCCACCAGTAATTTGGTTTTCACAACCATATAGCTAACAGTAATCTACGATATCATCTCATTTTCTTTAAAATTATAATCATTTACCAAAATGTACCCCTTGTGACACATCAGAATCCCAACATGCACTCCGCCAAGGACAACTGCAAAAACAAAAATATAAAAGTTAACTCGTTTTGGGGTCAGGAGCTAGGATCATTTCCCTTGCTCCCCTTCAGCTTCACCACAGAGTTACAGGAACCAGAAGAAGCAAGTCGTCAGATCCACCTGAGCACAGTATAACTAAAAATCATGAAGCCTGCGCTAGCAGGCCCAAATGTGCCTATGTGTTTCATTAAAAATTTATCATAGCAACTGTAGTTTTGATCCCGGCTACTAAGATCAACGACAGATCCTCACAGATCAATATGGGGTGCGGCCTTTGCTGGTGTGAGTGACTTCAGGACCATTTGTTCTCTTGTCTGTTTGGAGAACGTGTTCAGCTTTCTCTTGTTCCAGCCCCCAGTAAGACGTTCACTGGGTTCTGATTCTCGTCCGGACCCCCCAAATCCGGACCGTATATCCTGGCCATTTGTGTCTGATGACCATGTTTTGACAGTTCTTTGAGAAAGTCTTTGCCTCTGCTCGACTGAAAGTTTTTGTGGTCAGTCTTTTGTTCTTTCTGTGCCTTTGTTGTTTTCAGTCGTTCCTTGCGTATGCCCCTCAAAGTTCTTGAGCAAGGTTGCATATGAATCCAACCATGTTGTTGTTCTTCCCAGTGAAGTCACAGTGAGTCAGTTTCCGGACACACCTTCATATTAAATCTGATCCGATCTGATCAATAACCACAGTAGCTGAGATTCAAAAGTCAGATGCTGCATGTGTTTTGACAGAGGCCTATCTTAATGCATATTTACCATTATGTGTTCTGTATAGATGAGGTGGGATTTATAAGACTCACTCTTGCCGTTCCATCAACACTGTTCAATGAGGCTATTTAAAAAATTAAAAAATAATTAACAGACCAGGATCAAATTAATTTTCTGTTAACAAGCTCTATTATGGATCCTTCGACAGAGGCATTTTTTAATCTGATCTGCACAACAGATCCAAAACATTAGTTTACCTAAAAGTGAAATAATCAATTTAACCCTGAAATCAAAAAATACTGTAGCCTACTTTTATTTCAGAACGTACAATGTACGGTCTTCTAAGACCCCCTTGCTAGTATACAGTCTATGATAATTAGCAAATTCCTTGAGCCTTCTAAGATCTGCCTTCTTGTTGGATTTATTTATGTATCGTGTGTATTTTCATGCCCTCCTAAATTGTCAATTTGAAATTATTAAGCTCAGTGGCTCATTTATTCAAAGTAAAATGTGGGCTCTTTCATTTTGGCCTGTTGTTCCAGGTATATAACTATTAGTCCAGGGGTGTCAAACTCATTTTGATCTGGGGGCCGCATACAGCTTAATCTGATCTCAAGGGGGTCAGACCAGAATACTCATTCCAAAAGTCCATTTTTTTCTTTGTATTAGTGCAAAGAATAAATAAATTATAAAAGTATTAACATTAAATTAATTGTCCTTTTACACTTTTACTCAGTTTAACATTTAAGTGCATTACATATTAAAAAACTGATCAGTGATTGCACGTTTTAAAACATTTATTCAACAAACTGTTTTGTTAAATACCCTGATGCATGCTCAATAATCCAGGTAGAGAAATCTAAAAAAGCTAAATCTGGGCTTCTGGACATACAAAAAAACAGTTCTGTTAAAACCCTTTCCTGCATGTTAAAAGTGCATCAAAATTTAGAAATGAATGAATTTTAAATCCATTTTCCACATCTAGGAAGCAACTGTGAACCCATAAATTGAGCTTCGAGCGTAGCTGTTTTATTACTGCAGATTTTTAAGAAAATAGCGTTTATTTTTTTTTTTTTTAATAATTCAGATTCATCTGCGGGCCGACTAAAACCCCCTGGCGGGTCTTTGTCACCCCTTAGTCGATTTTTAAAGTCCAACTCTCCACTTATTATAAATTGAGATTCAATTTATGTCCCCAATAGATTAAAATTAAAGATGTATTTATTTAAGACCTGTCTGTGAGGGCTACTCCCTCCTTAGCACTTTGAGATTTCCATTAATGAAAAGTGCGTTATAAATTGAATTCATTACTATTATTATTATTATTTATTTTTCTTCAAACCCCAATCTGTCCTCTTCTTTTATTCATCTGACTCCAAACAGTTATTAAACTCTGTACCTGCATCCCTTTACTTTTATTAAATGTTTCAGAACGAATAACCCAACTGGATGACTAAATTAAATAAATAAAAATGACTCCGACCTGTTTTTGGTTTTTCTAGAAATTATTATGCTCCTGTCTGCAGTACCTTTTTTCGTCCATCAGGGGTCTCCATTATACTCAGGCTCAGTGTTTGCCAGGTGTACGATAATTTTCGTATTTGTACGATAATTTTGCCCTCTGTACGATGTACGATCAATAATCCCGAAAAATGCCAAAAATACAATAATTTCACCATTCTGTGAACGTGTAGTTGTGATCGGTTTCCATCAGCCTGTCGCAACTGTTTGTCGGAGTTTTTTGTGAACACTGAAGGCGTCTTGGAATTCCAGCTAATCGTGCTTTTCCAAATGTGACAGAAGACTTTCTGTAGAGCTCATTAATTACCACCAGACAATAATGCGTATTAATGTCTATGGTTCCCCCCAGTACTGACGCCACAAAGCTGTGAGTGCCTATTAGACGCTACAGCATTCAACAATAGAGTGACTTATTTTGTTTAAGATGGGTGTACGATAATCCTACATTTCTCACCTGGCAACCCTGCTCAGGCTGTACACGAAACGACTGTCTTTTGCGTCCCCATAGTTGCCAAATCCGCTTATTTCAAGCGGCATTGGGCTTGTTTTTCCCTGGAGTCGCTTTCAAATTTGATCATCCGCTTGTGGCGGGTTTTTATTTTCGCTTCTCGTGGACATTGAGTCGCTTAGTTGTGCTTGTTTTGAAGGAGCTGATCGCTTCTTTCGGTCTAGAGATCTGGCAACCCTGCCCGGTCGATGCTCACAAGACGTGTACATTCACTGGAGCTATTCACAAAAATACGTCTTCCAGATTGGTAATTGGTAATCTTCCAGATTGGTAATCCACTTTCTCTGCTTCTTATATTGGAGAATGTAAGTATGATGACAGGGGAAAGAAAAAACTCAAATGAGTCTCCTACCCACCCTTTTTAGAGTCCTTGGAGGGGGTATTGGAGAGTGCGCCTCCTGGGGACTCCCTTGTTCTACTGGGGGACTTCAACGCTCACGTGGGCAATGACAGTGAGACCTGGAGGGGTGTGGTTGGGAGGAACGGCCCCCCTGATCTGAACCAGAGTGGTGTTCTGTTATTGGACTTCTGTGCTCGTCATGGATTGTCCATAACGAACACCATGTTTAAGCATAAGGGTGTCCATATGTGCTCTTGGCACCAGGACACCCTAGGTCGCAGTTCGATGATCGACTTTGTTGTCGTCTCATCTGATCTGCGGCCGCATGTCTTGGACACTCGGGTGAGGAGAGGGGCGGAGCTGTCTACTGACCACTACCTGGTGGTGAGTTGGCTCCGATGGTGGGGGAGGATGCCGGTCAGACCTGGCAGACCCAAACGTATCGTGAGGGTCTGCTGGGAACGTCTGGCAGAGTCTCCCGTAAGACGGAGCTTTAACTCCCACCTCCGGGAGAGCTTTGAACACGTTCCGAGGGAGGCGGGGGACATGGAGTCCGAGTGGGCCGTGTTCCGCGCCTCTATTGTCGAGGCAGCTTATCGGAGCTGTGGCCGCAAGGTTGTTGGTGCCTGTCGAGGTGGCAACCCTCGAACCCGGTGGTGGACACCGGCAGTGAGGGATGCTGTCAGGCTGAAGAAGGAGTCCTATTGGGCCTTTTTGGCTTGTGGGACCCCGGAAGCAGCTGATAGGTACCGGCAGTCCAAGCGGCATGCGGCTCGGGTGGTTGCTGAGGCAAAAACTCGGGCGTGGGAGGAGTTCGGAGAGGCCATGGAGAATGACTTCCGTACGGCTTCGAGGCGATTCTGGTCCACCATCCGGCGTCTCAGGGGGGGAAAGAGGTACGAGACCAACACCATTTATGGTGGAGGTGGCGTGCTACTGACCTCAACTCGGGATGTTGTGAGTCGGTGGGCGGAATACTTCGAAGACCTCCTCAATCCTACTGGCACGTCTTCCACTGAGGAAGCAGAGCCTGGGGACTTTGGGTCGGGTTCTCCGATCTCTGGTGCTGAGGTCGCCGAGGTGGTTAAAAAGCTCCGCGGTGGCAAGGCTCCGGGGGTGGATGAGATTCGCCCGGAGTTCCTTAGGGCTCTGGATGTTGTAGGGTTGTGTTGGCTTACGCGACTCTGCAATATCGCGTGGACATCGGGGGCAGTTCCCTTGGATTGGCAGACTGGGGTGGTGGTTCCCCTATTTAAAAAGGGGGACCGTAGGGTGTGTTCCAACTATAGGGGGATCACACTCTTAAGCCTCCCTGGTAAGGTCTATTCAGGGGTTCTGGAGAGGAGGGTCCGTCGGATAGTCGAACCTCGGATTCAGGAGGAGCAGTGTGGTTTTCGTCCTGGTCGTGGAACACTGGACCAGCTCTACACCCTCAGCAGGGTCCTGGAGGGTGCGTGGGAGTTTGCCCAACCAGTTTACATGTGTTTTGTGGACTTGGAGAAGGCATTCGACCGCGTCCCTCGGGGGGTTCTGTGGGGGGTACTCCGGGAGTATGGGGTACCAGGCCCTTTGATAAGGGCTGTTAGGTCCCTGTACGACCGGTGTCAGAGCTTGGTCCGCATTGCCGGCAGTAAGTCAGGCTCGTTTCCGGTGAGAGTTGGACTCCGCCAAGGTTGCCCTTTGTCACCGATTCTGTTCATAACTTTTATGGACAGAATTTCTAGGCGCAGCCAAGGTGTTGAGAGGATCCGTTTTGGTGACCTTAGAATCGCTTCTCTGTTTTTTGCAGATGATGTGGTCCTACTGGCTTCATCAGTTCGTGATTTACAACTTTCACTGGAGCGGTTTGCAGCCGAGTGTGATGCGGCCGGGATGAGGATCAGTTCCTCCAAATCCGAGGCCATGGTCTTGAGCCGGAAAAGGGTAGCATGCCCTCTCCGGGTCGGGGAGGAGGTCCTGCCCCAAGTGGAGGAGTTTAAGTATCTCGGGATCTTGTTCACGAATGAGGGAAAACTGGAGCGTGAGATCGATAGGCGGATAGGTGCAGCGTCCGCAGTGAAGCGGGCGCTGTACCGGTCTGTCGTGGTGAAGAGAGAGCTGAGTCAAAAGGCAAAGCTCTCAATTTACCGATCGATCTACGTTCCCACCCTCATCTATGGTCATGAGCTTTGGGTTATGACCGAAAGAACAAGATCTCGGATACAAGCGGCTGAAATGAGTTTTCTCCGCAGGGTGGCTGGACTCTCCCTTAGAGATAGGGTGAGAAGCTCAGTCATCCGGGAGGGACTCGGAGTAGAGCCGCTGCTTCTCCACATCGAGAGGAGCCAGTTGAGGTGGCTCGGGCATCTGGTTAGGATGCCTCCTGGACGCCTCCCTGGTGAGGTGTTCCGGGCACGTCCCACCGGGAGGAGACCCAGAGGAAGACCCAGGACGCGCTGGAGGGACTATGTTTCTCGGCTGGCCTGGGAACGCCTTGGGATTCCCCCGGAGGAACTGCTCCAAGTGGCTGGGGAGAGGGAAGTCTGGGCCTCCCTACTTAGGCTGCTACCCCCGCGACCCGACCCCGGATAAGCGGAAGAAGATGGATGGATGGATGGATGGATGTAAGTATGATGCGTTCGGTTCTACCTCCTCACGTCCTATACACAAATTATAATACGACGTCTCGTAAACCACGTCGGACCTAGTGGCTCGTTAGCTTTGCTGTTAGCTGCTAAGTTCGTCTACAAAAACCAACTTTGGATTATTTAAAGTCGATATTGTTCATCTACACGACACGCCACTGTACGCTTTGTTAGCGAATCCGATGTGAGCTGTCTACCGTTACAAAGTTATAAAATGTCCACTGTTGGGCAGCCTATGCTATGTTAACGGGATGTTCACTGCAATTTTCCAACTTTCCTGTTTGTCTAAGTGTTATAACCTAAAATTATTGAGATAGAATGTCATAATCCTTTTTGATCAATCCTTCCAATTGTGACGGTTCATTCGGCCCTAATTAATTTAACTCGAACTATCCGCAAATATTTTATTTGTTTATTCAAAAAACCGTACAATCCTGAGGCCTTCTAGCCTGGTTAAAACCAGACCCTCGTTCAGAGCTGAGCTGAAGTTCTATTCTTTCATTTCACCCACATTCATTAATAATTCATTATTCAAGATGGCCGCGCTCAGCGCAGCCGCAGCTTCACGAGTTCCCGGATCATCTCTAGTTTTTAGTAATTTTAATAGTGTTTTTGTACCTGACTCTGCGCGTTTTTTGCGGGTGAATTACAGCCGAACTGAACTGTTAAGAATCGGAGCGGATTTACCACAGGGCACAGCTGAAATCAGCAACGAACTCAAATCAGAACTCGGAAGATTGGACCTGCTAAAAACGTCCTTCTGGAAACAGATGCGCTCCAGGGGAAAGAAAAGGAAGCGATGCTCTCGTGAAAAGAAGCGGGGCTGTCGTGCAGGAATTATGACGAGAATGCGGAAAGACGCTAAAACCGGTAAACCCCCGATGCCGGCTCTTTTCCTGTCTAATGTTCGCTCCCTCGACAACAAGATGGATCTACTTCGTTTGAGGGTAACCACGTCGGAGGAGATGAGAAGATGTTCTGTGCTTTGTCTTACGGAAACGTGGATTTCTGAGGACACTCCAGACTCTGTTTACGAGCTGGACGACCGGCTCTTCTTCAGAACAGACCGGTGCATCGAGACTACGGGGAAAACGCGAGGTGGCGGTGTTTGTATTTACGTACACAAAGATTGGTGCACGAACTGTGCTGTGATAAAAAGAGCTTGTTCAGCTGCCGTGGAGTTGATCACAGTTAGGTGTCGCCCGCATTATATGCCACGTGACTATTCAGTGATCGTAATCAGCGTTATTTACATAGCACCCGATGCTAATGCTAACGACGCCCAGGGAGAGATTCATGACTTACTCACCTCGCTGCAGTGTAAATATCCTGAGGGGCTTTTCATTGTTTGCGGGGACGTCAATCACGTAGATCTCCAGATGTCCCTCCCAGCCTTCAATAAGAATGTCTTCACAGCAACGAGAGGAGATAAAACGCTCGACCAAGTCTTCACAAATGTAAAGGGGGCATACACGGCGAAGACACGCCCAGCGCTCGGATCTTCAGACCACGAGTCTCTGATCCTGGCGCCAAGAGAACTCCCCCCACTCAGGCGGTCCAAGCCGGAACAAAGACAAATAACAATCTGGCCTCAAGATAGTTCCCCCTTGTTGAGAGACTGTTTTGAGAGGACAAACTGGTCTGTTTTCAGGGAAGCAGCTACTGATGGAAGTTCAGTGGACATGGATCTGTACGCTTCCTCAGTCCTGGGTTACATCAGTACATGCTCTGAGAATGTATCCATAAAAAAATATGTGAAATCCTACCCAAACCGGAAACCCTGGTTAAATAGAGAAGTTCACGCCTTGTTAGCAGCCAGAGACACTGCATTCAAGTCAGGAGATAAAGTGGAGCTGAGGAAAAGCAGGAATGAACTGAAGGATGGCATTAAGAAGGCCAAGGCCACGTATGCACAGAGGATCGAGGGACAGTTCACCTCACAAGACCCACGGAGCATGTGGAAGGGTATTAAATGCATAACAGATTACAAAGGCAAAAACAAACAATGCCCCAGGGACCCATCTCTGCCTGATGCCCTCAATAAGTTTTATGCACGTTTTGATGATCCAAACAGACCTGCTAGCACCAGACTCACCTCATCACCAGATGAAGAGCATCTCAGGGTGTCCGCAGCAGAAGTGAGAGGCAGTCTCAGAAAGATTAATCCTCATAAAGCAACCGGACCAGACAACATCCCAGGGAAAGTTCTGAAGGAATGTGCGGACCAGCTCTGTGAGGTGCTGGCTGACATCTTCACCACCTCACTTGCACTGGAGTTAGTTCCCACCTGCCTGAAGACCGCGACCATCATCCCAGTCCCAAAGAGCTCCACAGTGACTGGTCTGAATGACTATAGACCGGTGGCCCTCACCCCGATAGTCGCTAAATGTTTTGAGAAACTGGTCATGTCCCACATCAAGGCAACCGTCAACATCAACGAGGACCCTCATCAATACGCATACCGTGAGAACCGATCAACAGAGGACGCCATTTCTTCCGTGGTCCACACTGCTCTCACCCACCTGGATCAGAAGGACTCATACGTGCGTCTGCTCTTTGTGGACTTCACATCTGCCTTCAACACCATGATCCCCCAAACTCTGATAGACAAACTATCTACACTTGGACTAAGCCCCTCTATTTGTAACTGGGTACTAGACTTCTTAACAGACAGACCACAGTCCGTGAAGATCCACAACTTCTCCTCCTCCACCATAACCCTTAGCACTGGCTCTCCTCAGGGATGTGTGCTGAGCCCCCTTCTGTTCACTCTGCTCACATATGATTGTACAGCCACACTTCCAGGCTGTCATATTGTTAAGTTTGCAGATGATACAGCGGTGGTGGGATGCATTACAAACAATGATGAGTCCAGCTACAGACAGGAGGTGGAACACCTGGAGAGCTGGTGCAAAGAGAACAATCTTCACATGAATGTGAAGAAGACAAAGGAGATGATTGTGGACTTCAGAAGGAACAAACACAACCATGCCCCACTGAAAATAGGTGGGTCTGCAGTGGAAGTGGTCTCCAGCTACAAATACTTGGGTGTACACATGAATGATAACCTCAGCTGGAGCAACAACACCACCAGCCTGATCAAGAAAGGTCATCAGAGACTCTACTTCCTCAGACGGCTGAGACGAGCTGGTCTGAGCAGCCCAGTCCTCACCTCGTTCTACAGGTGTGCAGTGGAGAGCATCCTGTGCTCCAGCATCAACGTGTGGCATGGAGGCTGCACAGTTGAAGAGAGGAAAGCTCTACAGAGAGTGGTGAAGGCTGCACAGAAGTCTGTTGGAGTCAGTCTCCCCACCATCACAGACATTTACACCTCCAGATGCAGGAAAAGAGCCACCTGCATCATGAAAGACCTCACTCACCCAGCACACTCACTCTTTGCCCCACTCCCCTCAGGACGGAGGTTGAGGAGCATCAAATGTAGAACCACTAGACTGAGGAACAGCTTCTACCCTGAGGCTGTTAGACTCATGAATAAATAAAAATAAAATAAAAAATAAACACTGCAAAATATCACATCATGCTGATGCTGATCTGTTTTCTTGTTGCTGTATTCATCTGTGACCATCTGCTCATACAAACTCATGTTCGTGCTGCTGTTTATTCCCACTATATTAGGCTTAGTGTATTACTAGTTGATGTTTTTCTTAGTTAGTTCTAGATGTTATTACTGTTTTTCTCTTTCATTGTTGTTGGATGTAACTGGGACCTCGTGTACATAATCTCGTTTTCATCTCATGTACCACATGCGGTGCAAATGACAATAAAGACTCTCTGACTCTCTGACTCTCTGACTCTGATTCACGCTGTAGAAAATGATCTTGTCCTGTTAAAATGGAGAAGTGTAAACCGTTTTAATGTAATGTTTATTTTTGTGTTTCAGGAACCAGCACCAACTCCTGAAGAGGTGGAGAATTCGTTTATTACTCTATTAACTGCTGTATCTAAATAAAACTGTTCTAACTTCAGCGCCTCAATGTTTGTTTCATATTTAATCTTCAGATAGCTTGTGACAAGTTTAAGAAGAAAAGCAATCCATAAATATGTCATACAGGCTAAAAATACAGTAATCATTATTTTCCTCCTTCCATTTTTGAATTCTTTAAAGTCCATGACTCACCATGTTTTCAAATTGCATCGCCATTATTTATTTGTTTATTTAAAAATAATACAGGAGCGTTTATTTATATTGTAGAGAAATAACGCTAAATGTGTTATTTCATGATTTATAGCAGATTTTTAGCAAAAGCTCCGGGAAGATCTGCCCCTCTCTTTTTTCTCTCCCCGTGGGTCGGGAGTTCAGAAAGGTAGCCACGCAGCGGAGCTCTGAGCGCGCGTGCCCCGTGCTCTCTGGACAGAACCGAGCCCTGAGTCAACGAAAAGAACTCCAAAGGTAACAGCAGAACGGGGAGCCAGGGAGAAGACGAGAGAAGCCGCGCGGCTCATGCTCCTCTCTGCGCAGAAGCTGAGAGGCTCTGAGAGCAGCAAGCAACAGTCCGCAGGGTGTTATATCTTATTAAAACGTCTATAAAATAAATAAAAAATAAAAACAGAGCACTGGTCCAGTTGTACACACAAATGCACCAAGAAATATGCAGTTTTAACTCCCATTTTTTAAAGATATGTATGGGAACAATTAAATAAATAACAAGTAGGACCGTGCTTTTATTGAGGCAAAAAATATTGTGATATCAAGGTATTTTACTTAATAATTTCTGTATATAGCCTGTTTCAGCTTTTTCAGCTAATTCTACATTTTTAATCCAACTTTTCAGCCTAATTTAGCAAAACCATGCTCTTGTTTAGCTATTTTTTTTAAATCATTCTAATTAACTTAAACTGTTTATTTTCATTAGACCAGTGTTTTTCAACCTTTTTGGAGCCAAGGCACAGTGTTTTCATTGAAAAAATCACGAGGCACACCACCAACCAGAATTGTAAACAGAGATACTGTACTCTGTATCCGCCTATATTAAATATATAGTCATTCTTATCATAGTGTCTTGAATAGAAATGAAATAAACACAGAAATGTATTTTTATCATATTTTATATTTCTTATTTCAATGTGGTCTTGTGACTGTTACATGCTCAAAGCAGCAAGGGGCGATATGTACCATTTAAGTTTACCGGTATATATATATATATATATATATTTTTTTTTTTGGGTACTTCATTGTGTATTTTATGAGTGTGGACAAAGTCAAACACTAAAGCTGTTTAGAAAACCACTTGGTTTCTAAACTTAAAAATATTTAGATCACAGATCAAAAATTTAAACTGAGAGCCTGTATCATTTTAAGGGAAAAATATGTTGTTTCAAAATTTCATAGCGTCTACAAATCCCAAAAAAATTGGGATAAATCCATTTTTCCCACTGTGCCGTAGTAAGTGGACCACTTATAGCTTTGGCCCCCTCTCGGCCCCCCCAGCAATAAAAGTCTAGCTCCGCCACTGGTCCAGAGCAGCACAGCGCTGCAGAGAGAGAAAGCCACGCGCAGTTTGGAGAGCAGAGACAAGTCACGCAGGTGAGGCAGGCAAGCTGACGTGACATGGCAGGAAACCATTATTTTAGAACATAAAAAAGGATTTAGTATTCTGTGACTAATCTTATTCTATTTTTATCTGGTCCAAGTTTGGAACTATCGGATTATTTTATCAGCGAAAGCGCGTTTTCCTCAATTTCTCACCCCAGTCCCGCCCTTACTTATTCAATCTCGAATTATAAGTAAGTCTAAATTGTCACTGTTTTAAACTAGTCACCACGCTAGTAAGTTTACAGTTAACTTGGTCTCAGAGTTACAGGGTCAGCGGTGAATAAATTATTTATTTATTCTAAAACCCCGACCCCTCTGTTCCAAACGCCCGTCGGCATTTGGGAGGCGCAACCACTGCGTGTTTTTACCTGGGACTTGGGTATTATTATTTACTTCACGTATACGTATACTTGTCTTATTTCCTTATCTTACTGAGTCCAACACACCGAGTTAAAATTTGCCTATTAATGTCCAATTTCAGATTTTTGTTGAAACAGGCAATCTGCTTACCTCATTGTTGTGAATACCGGTCACTGATCAGTGCTCTGGACTCCCGCTCATCCTTTCCTGTCCGCGCGTGCAACCAATCTCGGTAGGACCTCCATTTGTTGGCTTTGATTCTTATTCGCCTCAGAATTCGTTATTTGGTTCACTTTGGAACAGAAAGGAGAGATACACTGAAATACAACAAACGCTCGCTTAAAGTTCCAAACCAGTTTAATTAGTCATAAGTTAAAAGTCACAGAATACATTTGTTCTATTCCTAACATCCATTACATTTGTTTAAAAACGTGGACAGTGAGAGAAAAAGAGAGAGAGAGAGAAGAAGGGAGGAGGAGGGAGGAGGCAGGGAGAGAGGGGGACAGGGAGAACATACAACCTGATCCGTGGGCTTACTTCTGCCTTGCTGTGTGAGGATGGAAACTTTTTATACCCTTCTGTGGGGGTTGCCTGCTTTAAACTGACTCTTCTGTGGGGGTTTTGTTTCAGAGACTGTTGTCCCCCCTTTATTGCCAGAAGACAGGAAATACCACTGCCTCCCCTCAGCTTGCTCGGGTCTCCCCAAGCCCCTGGGGGAGGGGCACCGAGACACATCGATGACTAAAATAAATGTACATTTATTGCTGAGTACTTATAAACATGCACACTCTAATAGACCACTAAATGACCAATTAATGTAACTGGACATTAAATTACATTAAAGATCATACCCTACACACATATTTAGAGCTGTTCTTGTTACTTTCTAACTGAACAAACATGCAGAGCCAGAGAGTGGCTTTCAGTGGACTTCTCCCAGTCATATATTCTACAAAGTCGTAAAACTGACAGGACAAAGAGGCACCAGCTATATTATCATCCCCAAGCCTCACCAGAACAGATCTGCCTGTGTCCTTTAGTAAATCTTTATCACTCTACGAAAGAAACTGATCATTTGAACACCGTATGAAAAACCCCTTCAAAATAAATGTAAAACACGAAGACAAATATATTTTTATTTCACAACACCTTGTACATTTGTAAATAGATATTCCCACTGTAAATAAATAAACACTGTTACTTTTGCACCTTTTTGTCTTGTGTCGTTCTGGGTCTCGTTACCAACTGGGTTACCCTTTTGAAATCGTAACAGTTAATGCTTCAGCCAAAACTAAACCCAGAACGAGACCATGAACGCACAAGCTTCCTCCTCGCAGGCCACAAGCCAGACTTCAGTAGAGGGGATGCTAAAACAAATATTAAGTCAACAACATAAGACCCAAACTGACATGCTAGTACTCGGAGGTATGGTTAACACAATACAGAAGAAACTTGCTATTTTTCCTCCCACAGCTCCTGCTGCCACCTCAGACTCAAACTCGCCCAGCACCAGTTCAAGCAATAACTCTCATTCTCCTCAACAGTTACTGGTTAAACCATCTGAACTCTTCTCAGGAGACCCAGCGTTATGTGAAGGCTTCCTCCTACAGTGCAAACTCGCCTTCAAAGGAGCTCCTCAACTTTATTCCACGGACATCGCTAAGATAACTTATCTGAACAGTCAGCTTTCAGGTAAAGCCCTCCAGTGGGCATCTTCTTACCTCCACAACCATGATTTGGACTTTGTGTCGTTCGACCAGTTTCTGAACGAGTTCCGCAGGATTTTCGACCGGCCGTTGCAACAACCCAACGCAGAGAAGCGTTTGTTGGGATTACATCAGGGCAGACGACCCGTCTCCGAACACGCTCTGGACTTCCGCATTCTCGCGGCTCAAACGGAGTGGAACGACAGGGCGCTTCAAGGTACATTTTTGAACTCTCTCTCGGATTATGTTAAGGACCAGATTGCAGCAAGAGATGAACCTCCTAGTTTCGACGCACTAATAAATTTGGCGATCTCCATTGACGAACGCTTCCGGGAACGTCGCCGAGAACGGGACTACAACTACCAGAGACCTAACACTTCCAGTTTCTCCACGTCATCAGGTGGGGAATATAAATTTGGTGCCAAGTTCCGAAGCTCGCTACCGCCATCTACTGGAACTCAGTTAGCATTACCTGAACCTGAACCCATGCAGATTGGTAGGACTAAATTGACAGAAAGTGAAAGAATGAGACGTATGAATTCCAACTTATGCATGTATTGTGGAAAGGAGGGACATTATGTTGCTTCATGCCCACTTTTGGGAAACGTAAACGCCCGCCAATAGAACGGAAGTTATTGGTGGGCACTTCATCTGTCACTTCCATGCGTAGATTAACTTTACCCACTGTCATTCAGTTCGAACAAAATCGTTTTCCTGTGTCAGCATTGATTGACTCTGGTGCTGAACAAAATTTAATCAGTCATGATTTAGTTAAGGAATTTGCTCTCCCCGTTATGGACATTGACCCAGTTTCTGTTACTGGAGTAACTAGGGAGACTTTGGCACAGATTCGATTTAAGACTAAAGACTTGCATTTAATCACATCTGGTAATCACCATGTGTTTGATTCACCCAACACTCAAATGATTTTAGGGTTTCCCTGGTTGCAGAACCATAATCCCCACATCAATTGGGAGTTTGGTCGGATAGAAAAATGGAGTGACAAGTGTTTGAAGAATTGCCTTCGCTCAGGCATCTCCAACCCTTTAACCAGTAAACAAGAAGCCGAGAACATTGATCTATCCGACATTCCACCTGAGTATCATGATCTGTCTCCAGTGTTTAGTAAGGTGAGGGCTCTCTCTCTTCCTCCCCATCGTCCCTATGACTGTGCCATCGACCTTCTTCCTGGAGCTCCTCTGCCATCTAGCCGTTTGTATCACCTCTCGGGTCCTGAACGTGGATCCATGAAAGCCTACATCGAGGAGTCTTTGGATTCAGGTATCATCCGTCCATCTACTTCTCCACTAGGGGCAGGTTTTTTTTTTGTTGCTAAGAAAGACAAGACTCTACGCCCTTGTATTGACTATCGGGGTTTGAACAGTATTACCGTAAAGAACAAATATCCCTTACCACTACTTGACTCAGTCCATGAGCAATTGCAACCAGCCACAATCTTCTCCAAATTGGACCTACGTAATGCTTATCACCTTGTCCGTATCAGAGAGGGTGATGAATGGAAGACAGCTTTTAAGACGCCCCTGGGACACTTTGAGTATCTTGTCATGCCTTTTGGCCTCACTAATGCCCCTGCAGTATTTCAAGCACTGGTTAATGATGTTTTGAGAGACTTTATTGGTGATTTTGTGTTTGTTTACTTGGACGATATTCTCATTTATTCCAGGAATGAGAATGAACATGTCACGCATGTCCGGACGGTGCTCCAAAGACTGTATGAGAACCAACTTTTCGTAAAAGGTGAAAAATGTTCATTTCACACTTCTTCTGTTGCATTTTTGGGTTTTATTTTTGGAGAAGGACACTACAGGGCAGACCCGGAAAAGACTAAGGCAGTGGTGGAGTGGCCGGTCCCTGAGACCAGGAAACAACTGCAACGGTTCTTGGGTTTTGCAAACTTCTACAGACGTTTTATCAAGGACTACAGTCGCATCGCAGCGCCTCTATCACAACTAACATCCATCAACAGAAATTTCAGATGGACCCCGGAAGCCAACTCTGCTTTCGGTAAGCTAAAACAGCTTTTTTCTTCCACTCCCATCCTCTGTCATCCAGACAGCACTCGTCAGTTCATCCTTGAGGTAGACGCTTCAGACACTGGGGTAGGAGCTGTTTTGTCACAAAGATCACCTTTGGACAACAGAGTGCACCATGTGCATTTTTCTCTCGCCGTCTGTCCCCAGCTGAACGGAATTATGACGTGGGCAACAGAGAACTACTTGCTGTTAAACTAGCACTAGAGGAATGGCGTCACTGGCTTGAGGGCACTGAGCTGTCTTTTCTTACGCCAAAAATACACTACACGCGTTGCAGCTCCGCCCCGCTCCGGTCCGACCTCCGCAGCAAATACGCACCCATTATAATCAATGACAGAATTTACACTGGCTCCGGCGGCGGCGAGCTGCGGAGAGCGGACGGCAGTCCGTCAAAATTAGAAATTTTTCTATTTCTGCCGGATGACGGAGCTGTGCCGGAGTCAACTTTTGAAGATTACGTCGCACCAACAGGAAAAGGAACGAGCACAACTTCCGTATTTACAAAATAAAATCACCACAGGCGGACTAATCCTAGCTCTATACGGATTTATTTGTACAAAAATGCTGTCAAACTATCATTTATGACTATTCTATGACTAAACTATTATATTTATGACTATGACTACGCCTAATAACGCAATACAAGAAATAAATAAATAAAAAAGTATTTTATTCTGAAATGTAAACATCACTTCCTGTTGCTCAAACCATGTAGCTCATTTACGAGAGAAGATCAAGGCAGCAGTCTCTCTACAGTTGTTCTCCATCTTCCACCGAATGAATTGTTTTGTTTATTTATCACTTGATTTATCGCGCGATCTCGCACGTGTCTCGGAGCGGCGCATCCAGGCGGACCTGAGCGGAGCGCAGGCAATGGAAATTGGACTCGCTCAGCTGCGACCTGCGGACCGGAGCGGGGCGGAGCCGCGTGCAGTGTATTTTTGGGGTTATTTGGACTGACCATAAGAACCTCACTTACCTCAGAGACGCTAAATGTCTAAATCCCCGGCAGGCACGTTAGTCACTGTTTTTCAACAGATTCAATTACACATTGACTTTCCGTCCGGGTTCTAAAAATGTTAAACCCGATGCTTTGTCTCATCAGTTCTCCTCCAGATGCTCCAGAAGTTGAAGAGAACATCTTACCCCCGACTTGCATCATTGGAGCACTCACCTGGCCCATTGCCCAGGAGGTTCGTGATGCCCATCGTTTGGAACCAGACCCTGGCACAGGACCTCCTGGCACGCTCTTCGTTCCCACCGCCATGAGGTCCAAAGTACTTGAATGGGTGCATACGAACAAGCTCTCTTGTCACCCAGGTATTACACGTATGTTATCATTAACCAAGACTCATTTCTGGTGGCCCACTTTATCCCAAGATGTTAAAGACTTTGTTGCAGCTTGTCCCACATGTGCCAGAAACAAGACCGGTACCGGGACTGTAGTGATACACCTAATCTCTGATATTGTAGGCTTGACCTTCAAGTACACCTCTCTGCATCTCTTTGAAACTCTAAGTGTTACACCTTCTTGAAGCCCTCAAGGAGACGAGTGGACACTATTTTAGTTAACAATTATTATGAATTAATGGACACTAATTAATCAGATTGAACTTTATCTTTAATGTGTGTTAATTCAGAATTGATCTACAGTATATTTTGTCATTTTAACCCATTTAAGCCCAATTTTTTTTCAGAGTTGAAAGGCATGTCATTTTATCAGTTGGGTCCTTCTGAAACATGTTATGTATTTATTTTCATCATTCTGTATTTTGATTTGAAGAAAATTGCATTTTTATGACTGGCAACAATTGTTGCCAGTAGTCACACAACTTGTCACTAGGTCAACTGTCACCCGTTCATAATAGAGAACTAATAATAATATAATAATAACAAAATAATAA
Source organism: Garcialebias charrua (assembly GCA_038048925.1). NCBI lineage: Eukaryota > Metazoa > Chordata > Actinopteri > Cyprinodontiformes > Rivulidae > Garcialebias > Garcialebias charrua. The sequence goes on from JBBPBX010019048.1 coordinate 30,640, forward strand.
TGTAGTCAGAATAAATAATAACAAAAAGTTGGAGCATCAGGTTCCTCCTGTATAAAATTCCAAACAACAAACAATTTGAACAGTTTTTTTAATTCTTAATTTATTCGTCTGTAGACTCGAATTTTGTAACTTTGTAATCAAAACTTCAACGAACAGTTTTTTTTTTCTTAGAACCTCTAATAACACATATATGGGGCGGCCGTGGCGTAGTGGTAATGGCAATCGTCCCCCGACCGGAAGGTTGGTGGTTCGAATCCCGGTTCCGCACACCATGTGTCGTGTCCCTGGGCAAGACACTTAACCCCGAATTGCTCCCGGTAGGACTGGAAGGCGCCTTGCATGGCAGTCTACCGCTACCGGTGTATGAATGTGTGTATGAATGGGTGGATGGTTGGTATTGTAAAGCGCTTTGGGGTCCCTCATAGGGGGCTGGAAAGCGCTATATAAATAAGCTCCATTTACCATATATGTATATATTTCATCCCATACATTCCATCATCTTTTATGGATGTTCTACTCAGTGTGGTACTTCTTGAAGCACTCCAAATGTAGTGGCACATCCCACTTTTCACACGCAAACGATGTGCGTCCGCCACAGTTTTTGCATCGCTTGTACCTGCTACCAGTGTTGCAGGGCCAGTGGTTGAAATGATCAAACCTGGTGGCATCAGTTATCGCCATCTTCTGCCCTGCCTACTTGGCTTTGTTCCATGGCACAGGAGGAGGGTCTGGGCTACCAGCCTCTGGAAGGAGAGGAGATCTTTCTGCCCACTTTTCCAGGTTCTAAATGAATGAAAAAACAAGCATGATAGATGAATGAATATGCCATGTTTTTGTTCATTTATGATGCTATTGATGAATTATCAATATCCTCCTTTCTACAGTGTCATGCCCCATATGTAGAATGTTCTGTAAAAGCAATATCATGCTTGAGTTTGTGATGTTGGTCTGGATATCATCACTGTTGCTCTTGTCAAATGAAGAGCACTAGCGATCACCTCATGTCAAACATCACAAACACGATTGTGATATTGCTAAATAACATGCAGCCTTGTGTACCTGTAATAGCACCAGCTGTTCACCATGGCACTGTTCAGGGCCCAGCTGAAGCATGGCCACCACCACTTCTTGGACCGTATGTTGACTCTGTAGCGGCTGACAAACTGGTCATGCAGGTCCACTCCTCCCATGTGTGTGTTGTAATCCTGGATACACTTGGGCTGTCTGACCTTGTCCATGGTCCGTTTTTGTTTGTTCCATCTCTTTGCCTCAGTTTCGATGAACTCCCTTTCCATGTTTGACACCACAGTGACCATGCTGTTGTCATTCCACCTTACAATCAGCTTCTCTGCCTCAACCAGATATTCAGCATTTCCTCTGGGTGTCTTCTTGAAGGTCTTGGGTTCTGTGAAAGGAACCTTGTGGAGCTGAGCTTGTCGCATCGTGCCACAGCTGCCATAGCCTCTCAGGGTCATCTCATCCACCAGGGACAGGGTTGTGAAGAGGTTGTCATGGTAAAACTTGACTCCAGGTGGAACTTCAGCTTTCTCTGCCAGGCCAAGAACCACACTTGGTCCCTGACCAAGTCCAGTTTCCACCAGATCTGTGTGGCTTCCTACATATGGCTAGATCATCAACATATTTTACCTCAGCGAAACACAAGCTAATGTTAGGCTAGCAAAAAAATTATGTTGGCTAGCAAGAGAATGATGTATGGAAGCGAATAAAAATCTTAGACACACAGGCCTTGACTACATAATTTATTTTGCTAGGAAGAGTATCCTTAGAAGACTAAAATAAGACATTGCACATCATTTTACAATTTGAAATAAGAAAATTAGGTGCAATCCTGCAGACAGTGTTTTCCTGTAGTTAGCGACAAGCTATGTGCCCATTGGCAACTTTTGTTGCCACTTACAAAAAGACGCCCATGAACAAAAAAATATTTATCCTAGGTACAATTTTTGTGGAGAGTGTTACAGTAGAGACTTGAAAGATTAAATGATTATAAAAAAGTATGGGGGGAAACCATAAGAAATGTTATGAAAATTACCCTTTTCCAGGACGATTTGCATATTCCATGTCTTCAGCCGGATGGCCCAGGAAGCATGTGATATCATAAAACAGGAAGCACTTGGAAACATTTTTTTAAATCAAAACCTTTGTCTAAGTTGTCTACTAGTTTATAGGTGGAAAATGTTGCATTAATACATTTGAGATTTTTTTACTGAGTGGAAAATGACAGTGATACACTTTGGCAACAATTGTTGCCAGTGGGGCTATGATGATCTGTTACTTTCATGAGTTGTGACCTTCTGCTGGTTTTATTTCTGCAAGAGCAAGCAGGTTCTGAATCTGGGACGTAAAGGCTGTGCAGCTTCCTTCTCTGTTTTGTCTATGAAGTTAGCCATAACATTCTCTGTGCTCACAGGCCAGTCCATCTGGCCGCTTATGTAAACAGTTTTCCTGTCGTCCTTCAGAGACCATTCTGCCTATGAGATGAAAACCCATCTCTTATTTTGTTAAAACCAGCCAGTAGTCATTAAGGAGGTGGGGAAGACCCCGCCTCCCATATAAAGGTCATTTCCTGCATTTTTCTTTAGTGCTTTTGGAGAGAACTAACTCGCAACCTGCTTCTCTCCTCTGGAAAAGCTGGCGACGCTCCGGTCATTTGTGTCAACTAGACCCACGTCTCAGCTGGAGTCACGGCAAAGCCTTGCTGTGTCTCGAAACACTCATTTCTGAAAGAATTTGTTTTCGGAAGTTTTATTTTGAAAGTCAGTCAGCGCGCTTGACCTTTGTTCCCTGCCGAGGGAGGCGAGTTTCCTCGTATCGTGAATCAGCCACACACGCTGAAGTTCCAACTGGACGGCCGTTGGACAAACTCATCCACGTCGTGTGTCCAGACACTTCTCCACTCTTATCTCCAAGAGACGAACCGTCAACAGGTAACGAGTCGTGGTGTGCTTGAACGTGCGGGAGCCCAGCAGTCTGCTCGTGTGGGGAAAAAGGTGTCACCCTGTCTGCTCAAAATAATCAACTTCGTTTAACTTAGCTTTCACTTTATTTCTTCCTCCTATTTCTTATTTTTCATAAGCTTTTAATCTGTCAAGTAAATGTACCAACAGAAAAGTTCCTAACTGTCTGTTTGTTTTTAATTTGAATTCTTGTCAACGTAGTTATTAAATCAGAGCTAATATTGATGCAAATGTTTAACAGGTGTGCAGTGGAGAGCGTCCTGTGCTCCAGCATCAACGTGTGGCATGGAGGCTGCACAGTTGCAGAGAGGAAAGCTCTACAAAGAGTGGTGAAGGCTGCACAGAAGTCTGTGGGAGTCAGTCTCCCCACCATCACAGACATTTACACCTCCAGATGCAGAAAAAGAGCCACCTGCATCATGAAAGACCTCACTCACCCAGCACACTCACTCTTTGCACCACTCCCCTCGGGACGGAGGTTGAGGAGCATCAAATGTAGAACCACTAGACTGAGGAACAGCTTCTACCCTGAGGCTGTCAGACTCATGAATAAATAAATAATAAGAATAAACACTGCAAAATGTCACATCATGCTGATACTGATCTGTTTCTTGTTGCTGCGTTCATCTGTGACCATCTGCTCATGTTCGTGCTGCTGTTTATAATGATGTTTTTCTACTACATTAGGGCTTAGTGTATTACTAGCTGATGTCTCTCTTAGTTAATCCTAGATGTTATTATTGTTTTTCTCTTGCATTTGTTGTTGGATGTAACTGGGACCCTGTGTACATAATCTCGTTTTCAACACATGTACTACATGCGGTGCAAATGACAATAAATTCTCTCTGACTCTCTGACTCTGACTTAATGTAATTTTTGTGATAGTTTCAATAAAAGGTCTATTTTCTGGTAGACCAACATAAGTTGAAGTCTCTCGTGAAATTACATTTTTTCCTAATTACAGTAAAAGCAATTTAGTACCGGAAAAAGGAAGAACACGCGACTTGGTGGCAAGTTTGTGCAGATAAACTCTGCTCAGACCTACGCATCTACAATAATGGTGACCCAGTAAGTGTTTAAATACCTTACCCCACATTATTCGTTACAGAGCACTCACCTGGCCCATTGCCCAGGAGGTTCGTGATGCCCATCGTTTGGAACCAGACCCTGGCACAGGACCTCCTGGCACGCTCTTCGTTCCCACCGCCATGAGGTCCAAAGTACTTGAATGGGTGCATACGAACAAGTTCTCTTGTCACCCAGGTATTACACGTATGTTATCATTAACCAAGACTCATTTCTGGTGGCCCACTTTATCCCAAGATGTTAAAGACTTTGTTGCAGCTTGTCCCACATGTGCCAGAAACAAGACCGGTACCCAACCCCCTGCAGGTCTTCTTCGGCCATTGCCCACACCCAGCCGCCCATGGTCCCACATTGCTCTTGATTTAGTCACCGGCCTGCCTCCTTCTGAGGGTAACACCACCATTCTCACAATCATTGACAGGTTTTCTAAAGCAGCCCATTTTGTACCTCTTCCCAAGTTGCCTTCTGCAATGGAGACTGCTCATCTCCTTGTACAGCCCGTTTTTCGTATACACAGTGTCCCTTCCGACGTGGTGTCGGATAGGGGTCCCCAGTTTGTCTCTCAGGTGTGGCGCAGTTTTTGTAGTGCCTTGGGGCCGTCGACCAGTCTCACCTCCGGCTACCACCCGCAGCCCAACGGTCAGGCTGAACAGTGCAACCAGGAGCTTGAAGCCACCCTTCGATGTCTCGTTGAGGGCAATCCCTCTGCCTGGAGTCGACATCTGGTCTGGGTGGAGTACGCTCACAACACCTATACGTCTGGAGCCACAGGTATGACTCCTTTTGAAGCGTCGCTGGGATATTTGCCTCCTTTGTTCCCCAGCCAGGAGTCGGACATAGCTGTGCCGTCAGTGCAGCACCATTTCAGACGATGTCGGCGTATCTGGCGCCAGGCTAAGGCGGCACTCCTCCGCACGGCCACCCAGAATAAGAGGTTTGCGGACCGCCACCGATCTTCTGCGCCCTCCTATCAGGTGGGTCAGAGGGTTTGGCTCTCCACTAGGAACATCGCCCTGAAGGACACCCCAAGAAAGTTGGCACCTCGTTTCATCGGGCCTTTCCCTGTCGTCCGGGTCATCAACCCCGCTGCGGTACGTCTTCGGCTGCCAGCTTCCATGAGGGTTCATCCGACGTTTCACGTGTCCCAGGTCAAGCCCGTTTCCGTGAGTCCTTTGTGTCCGCCTGCCGACCTTCCGCCGCCTCCTCGTCTCATCGACAACCATCCAGCCTTCACCGTTCGTGCCATTCTGGATGTGCGCCGTCGTGGGAGAGGTTTCCAGTATCTTGTGGACTGGGAGGGTTACGGTCCTGAGGAGCGGTCGTGGATCCCTCGCTCTTTTATCCTGGACCCCAGTCTGATCGCCGCCTTCTTCAGGGCTCACCCGGAGAAGCGCGTCGGGGCTCCTGGAGGCGTCCCTTGAGGGGGGGGGGTACTGTAAGAGTGGCACCTGCTGCAGCCCAAGATGGCCGCCAATCATCCACAGCTGACGGTCATCCACCTGACGAGTTCCATCTCTATTTAAGGCTGCAGTCGAGTTCTGCTCTTCGCTGAAGCATTTTATGCCACACATGGTATTTATGCTTCTAGCCAGTTTGTGAATACATTTGAGAGAAACTTACCCTGTGCTTGTTGTGTTCTCAGCCCTCGGATTCTCCTGGTTCCAGCTCTCTGCTCGTTCGTGCTTTGCCCTCCAGCCACTTGCCTGCCTCGCTCGCCCTCTGGGACTCCATCTCAAGGACTTTAGGACACTCTGGAACATCCTCCTCTTTTCATCCGTAAGGAAACAATAAACAAACAAAAGCAATTACCCTGGAAGAACTTTCTGATCAAACCCATCTGACTGTCCTCTTTTCATCTTCCAGGAAATCCAGAGGACCCTTGTACATTTGTAAATAGATATTCCCACTGTAAATAAATAAACACTGTTACTTTTGCACCTTTTTGTCTTGTGTCGTTCTGGGTCTCGTTACCAACTGGGTTACCCTTTTGAAATCATAACAGGGAATGTTCTAACAAGTGAGGAGAGTGTGATGGGAAGATGGAAGGATTACTTTGAGGAGCTAATGAATGAAGAGAATGAAAGAGAAAGAAGAGTAGAGGTCATAGAAACTGTGGACCAGGAAGTGGGAAAGATTAGTGAGGGTGAAGTCCAGAAAGCTCTGAAAAGAATGAAGAAGGGGAAGGCAGTAGGACCTGATAACATACCAGTGGAGGTTTGGAAATGTCTTGGATAGATGGCAGTGAGGTTTTTGACTCAAATATTTAAAGGGGACCACACATGCAAAATTCACTTTTTAATGTTTTTTCCCAGTATGCAGCCGGATGGCCCAGGAAGCATGTGATATCATGCAACAGGAAGCACTTGGAAACATTTTTTTAAATCAAAACCTTTGTCTAAGTTGTCTACTAGTTTATAGGTGGAAAATGTTGCATTAATACATTTGAGATTTTTTTACTGAGTGGAAAATGACAGTGATACACTTTGGCAACAATTGTTGCCAGTGGGGCTATGATGATCTGTTACTTTCATGAGTTGTGACCTTCTGCTGGTTTTATTTCTGCAAGAGCAAGCAGGTTCTGAATCTGGGACGTAAAGGCTGTGCAGCTTCCTTCTCTGTTTTGTCTATGAAGTTAGCCATAACATTCTCTGTGCTCACAGGCCAGTCCATCTGGCCGCTTATGTAAACAGTTTTCCTGTCGTCCTTCAGAGACCATTCTGCCTATGAGATGAAAACCCATCTCTTATTTTGTTAAAACCAGCCAGTAGTCATTAAGGAGGTGGGGAAGACCCCGCCTCCCATATAAAGGTCATTTCCTGCATTTTTCTTTAGTGCTTTTGGAGAGAACTAACTCGCAACCTGCTTCTCTCCTCTGGAAAAGCTGGCGACGCTCCGGTCATTTGTGTCAACTAGACCCACGTCTCAGCTGGAGTCACGGCAAAGCCTTGCTGTGTCTCGAAACACTCATTTCTGAAAGAATTTGTTTTCGGAAGTTTTATTTTGAAAGTCAGTCAGCGCGCTTGACCTTTGTTCCCTGCCGAGGGAGGCGAGTTTCCTCGTATCGTGAATCAGCCACACACGCTGAAGTTCCAACTGGACGGCCGTTGGACAAACTCATCCACGTCGTGTGTCCAGACACTTCTCCACTCTTATCTCCAAGAGACGAACCGTCAACAGGTAATGAGTCGTGGTGTGCTTGAACGTGCGGGAGCCCAGCAGTCTGCTCGTGTGGGGAAAAAGGTGTCACCCTGTCTGCTCAAAATAATCAACTTCGTTTAACTTAGCTTTCACTTTATTTCTTCCTCCTATTTCTTATTTTTCATAAGCTTTTAATCTGTCAAGTAAATGTACCAACAGAAAAGTTCCTAACTGTCTGTTTGTTTTTAATTTGAATTCTTGTCAACGTAGTTATTAAATCAGAGCTAATATTGATGCAAATGTTTAACAGGTGTGCAGTGGAGAGCGTCCTGTGCTCCAGCATCAACGTGTGGCATGGAGGCTGCACAGTTGCAGAGAGGAAAGCTCTACAAAGAGTGGTGAAGGCTGCACAGAAGTCTGTGGGAGTCAGTCTCCCCACCATCACAGACATTTACACCTCCAGATGCAGAAAAAGAGCCACCTGCATCATGAAAGACCTCACTCACCCAGCACACTCACTCTTTGCACCACTCCCCTCGGGACGGAGGTTGAGGAGCATCAAATGTAGAACCACTAGACTGAGGAACAGCTTCTACCCTGAGGCTGTCAGACTCATGAATAAATAAATAATAAGAATAAACACTGCAAAATGTCACATCATGCTGATGCTGATCTGTTTCTTGTTGCTGCGTTCATCTGTGACCATCTGCTCATGTTCGTGCTGCTGTTTATAATGATGTTTTTCTACTACATTAGGGCTTAGTGTATTACTAGCTGATGTCTCTCTTAGTTAATCCTAGATGTTATTATTGTTTTTCTCTTGCATTTGTTGTTGGATGTAACTGGGACCCTGTGTACATAATCTCGTTTTCAACACATGTACTACATGCGGTGCAAATGACAATAAATTCTCTCTGACTCTCTGACTCTGACTTAATGTAATTTTTGTGATAGTTTCAATAAAAGGTCTATTTTCTGGTAGACCAACATAAGTTGAAGTCTCTCGTGAAATTACATTTTTTCCTAATTACAGTAAAAGCAATTTAGTACCGGAAAAAGGAAGAACACGCGACTTGGTGGCAAGTTTGTGCAGATAAACTCTGCTCAGACCTACGCATCTACAATAATGGTGACCCAGTAAGTGTTTAAATACCTTACCCCACATTATTCGTTACAGAGCACTCACCTGGCCCATTGCCCAGGAGGTTCGTGATGCCCATCGTTTGGAACCAGACCCTGGCACAGGACCTCCTGGCACGCTCTTCGTTCCCACCGCCATGAGGTCCAAAGTACTTGAATGGGTGCATACGAACAAGTTCTCTTGTCACCCAGGTATTACACGTATGTTATCATTAACCAAGACTCATTTCTGGTGGCCCACTTTATCCCAAGATGTTAAAGACTTTGTTGCAGCTTGTCCCACATGTGCCAGAAACAAGACCGGTACCCAACCCCCTGCAGGTCTTCTTCGGCCATTGCCCACACCCAGCCGCCCATGGTCCCACATTGCTCTTGATTTAGTCACCGGCCTGCCTCCTTCTGAGGGTAACACCACCATTCTCACAATCATTGACAGGTTTTCTAAAGCAGCCCATTTTGTACCTCTTCCCAAGTTGCCTTCTGCAATGGAGACTGCTCATCTCCTTGTACAGCCCGTTTTTCGTATACACAGTGTCCCTTCCGACGTGGTGTCGGATAGGGGTCCCCAGTTTGTCTCTCAGGTGTGGCGCAGTTTTTGTAGTGCCTTGGGGCCGTCGACCAGTCTCACCTCCGGCTACCACCCGCAGCCCAACGGTCAGGCTGAACAGTGCAACCAGGAGCTTGAAGCCACCCTTCGATGTCTCGTTGAGGGCAATCCCTCTGCCTGGAGTCGACATCTGGTCTGGGTGGAGTACGCTCACAACACCTATACGTCTGGAGCCACAGGTATGACTCCTTTTGAAGCGTCGCTGGGATATTTGCCTCCTTTGTTCCCCAGCCAGGAGTCGGACATAGCTGTGCCGTCAGTGCAGCACCATTTCAGATGATGTCGGCGTATCTGGCGCCAGGCTAAGGCGGCACTCCTCCGCACGGCCACCCAGAATAAGAGGTTTGCGGACCGCCACCGATCTTCTGCGCCCTCCTATCAGGTGGGTCAGAGGGTTTGGCTCTCCACTAGGAACATCGCCCTGAAGGACACCCCAAGAAAGTTGGCACCTCGTTTCATCGGGCCTTTCCCTGTCGTCCGGGTCATCAACCCCGCTGCGGTACGTCTTCGGCTGCCAGCTTCCATGAGGGTTCATCCGACGTTTCACGTGTCCCAGGTCAAGCCCGTTTCCGTGAGTCCTTTGTGTCCGCCTGCCGACCTTCCGCCGCCTCCTCGTCTCATCGACAACCATCCAGCCTTCACCGTTCGTGCCATTCTGGATGTGCGCCGTCATGGGAGAGGTTTCCAGTATCTTGTGGACTGGGAGGGTTACGGTCCTGAGGAGCGGTCGTGGATCCCTCGCTCTTTTATCCTGGACCCCAGTCTGATCGCCGCCTTCTTCAGGGCTCACCCGGAGAAGCGCGTCGGGGCTCCTGGAGGCGTCCCTTGAGGGGGGGGGGTACTGTAAGAGTGGCACCTGCTGCAGCCCAAGATGGCCGCCAATCATCCACAGCTGACGGTCATCCACCTGACGAGTTCCATCTCTATTTAAGGCTGCAGTCGAGTTCTGCTCTTCGCTGAAGCATTTTATGCCACACATGGTATTTATGCTTCTAGCCAGTTTGTGAATACATTTGAGAGAAACTTACCCTGTGCTTGTTGTGTTCTCAGCCCTCGGATTCTCCTGGTTCCAGCTCTCTGCTCGTTCGTGCTTTGCCCTCCAGCCACTTGCCTGCCTCGCTCGCCCTCTGGGACTCCATCTCAAGGACTTTAGGACACTCTGGAACATCCTCCTCTTTTCATCCGTAAGGAAACAATAAACAAACAAAAGCAATTACCCTGGAAGAACTTTCTGATCAAACCCATCTGACTGTCCTCTTTTCATCTTCCAGGAAATCCAGAGGACCCTTGTACATTTGTAAATAGATATTCCCACTGTAAATAAATAAACACTGTTACTTTTGCACCTTTTTGTCTTGTGTCGTTCTGGGTCTCGTTACCAACTGGGTTACCCTTTTGAAATCATAACAGGGAATGTTCTAACAAGTGAGGAGAGTGTGATGGGAAGATGGAAGGATTACTTTGAGGAGCTAATGAATGAAGAGAATGAAAGAGAAAGAAGAGTAGAGGTCATAGAAACTGTGGACCAGGAAGTGGGAAAGATTAGTGAGGGTGAAGTCCAGAAAGCTCTGAAAAGAATGAAGAAGGGGAAGGCAGTAGGACCTGATAACATACCAGTGGAGGTTTGGAAATGTCTTGGATAGATGGCAGTGAGGTTTTTGACTCAAATATTTAAAGGGGACCACACATGCAAAATTCACTTTTTAATGTTTTTTTTACTCAACTTTGGGTATTTACTTCATAAAAAAACAGTCCTAAGGCCAAAAAAATGCACCCAGTGGTTTATTTACTCTAAGTAGATTTATTTTACTGTGATAATTTAGGTTTCGTTTTGAAAACAATCGCGCTTGTGACGTCACAAGCGCTAGGACAACCCACCACAACCTGAGTCCAGCCCCTCACCTAGCAACCCCTGGTTAGGCTCAACCCACTTCTGTATTAAACACATGACTGTTGTTTTTCATGATTTCATCTCATCTTTTGTTTATATGTTCTTAATTTCATGTGTACAGCACTTTGTTGCAGCTGTGTTTTTTTTAAATGGCTTTATAAATAAAGTATAATTGTTATTTTTATGTTTTAGTTCAATTTTTAGTGTATTTGCGATCGCTCCCAACGCGCAGCCGGCAAAAATTAAACGAGCGGACCCCCGGCGTAGGGACCCGCGGCAACGGGACCCTCTTCTGGCGCGATGGAGCGGAGCTTCAACTGTACAGCCTCGCTGCTGCCTCGAAGCAGCCTCACAGCAGCGAGGACCTTCTCCTTACGGATTAATTTACGGGAGACACTTGGTGAACTTTGTGTTGTCTTGACTGGAACAGCGATAACTCCCAAAATCTCCGCGTGCAACGAGCGGAGCTGGCGAACACCGGAAGAGGAACAAGCTAACATTAGCATCGGATTCGGGTGGTCTCATGCTAAAAGGAGCAGCAAATTGCGGCGCGCTCAGACGGGTTTCGGTAAGTTATCTTAAGCTGACACTAACAGTAAGTCAAATGAGTAATAAAAAAAGAGCTAATTTTAAAACAACAACACATTACAGATACTGGCTGTTACAGAGGGCGTAAACAGATCTTTGAAGGGCGTGGACTTCAGAACTTGTATCAGAACCCGGTCGTTCAAAACGAAAGTTAAAAATGGGAGAATTAAAAAGGGTATAATTAATTATCTAAGAATTATTTTGAGTACTAAAATGAATTAATATTGTCAAGATAGCACATAGACATAACATAAACATTTTAAAGACCTATATGTGGTCTCCTTTAATGGAATATTTGAGGGTGAGAAAATGCCTGAAGAATGGAGAAGAAGTGTGCTGGGGCCTCATGTATCAACCATGCGTGCGCACAAAAACATTGCGCACGTCACTTTCCACGCAAAGTGGCGTATGTATCAAATCTGATATGAACGGGAATACCTGCGCATCCACGTACAAATCCACGGCTGCTCCCCTGCTTGCGTACGCACGTTTCTGTGGTTATATTTCCTTTGGCGACACTTACAGGTGATTCAGAGAAACTGTGTCCATGATATGAATATAATCATAAATCCCACCAAACACACATGATCAACAATTATTACATCCACATGGACGCAATTAGATGAGTGGATATAAAAGCATGCGCCAAATAGTGGCAACGATATTGACAACAATGAGATGTGATTTCTTTAAATAAGAAGTTAAACAAGCTGTACCAACACGCCTACGTTTAGGTCAGTGTGTAGCGCGGTTGCCTTTAGTTCCAAAGGTCATGAGTTCGAATCTCGCATGGTACAACGTTTCTCTTTTTTTTTTCGTTCCAGATTTAAATACACATGAAAACTATTTACAAAACAAGAAATCGTCTGCTTCCTTTCATTTCATGTATTGTTCTATTTCTTGTTGTTTTATTAAATAGTTTTCCTGTGTTCTTTAAATCTGGAATGAAAAAAAAAAACGTTGTACCAAGGGGGAGTCGATCTCACGACCTTTGGGACGAAGGGCGGGCGCGCTCACCACTAACCTATACAGGCATGTTAGAGCAGATGGGTCAACTTCTTGTTTAAAAGTGGATGGTATGTTTTGCGCTAGGCGTGCCGAATAAAACCTTTTTCCGTGCTTCTCTGCCTCACTCAGAAGTGATTCCTGTTCACAGTCCGTGAAGTTCCTCTTTTTTCCACGTTCCGACATGATTTGCAATGGAGCAGAGACGACATTCCTGTCGTGCATGGCATATTTGAATGACTTTGCATATTCATACGGAGGCGTGTCAAAGGCGGAGTCGGCCACTCTCTCATGTGCGCTGAATTCCACGTTGATTGTGTTGTACATAAGGAATGTGCGTGGATACCGGTGTACGCACAGTTTGATAATTCTGGATTTTTTTGTGCGTGGACACTTTTCTGGATTTGTCCGTACGTGACTTTTCAGTAAGAAATCTACGCAAGTCTTTGTACATGAGGCCCCTGGTTCCCATTTTTAAGAACAAGGGTGATGTACAGAGTTGTAGCAACTACAGGGGAATTAAGTTGATGAGCCACACGATGAAGATCTGGGAGAGAGTTGTGGAAGGAAGGCTTAGACAAGAGGTGACTATCTGTGAGCAGCAGTATGGTTTCATGCCAAGAAAGAGCACCACAGATGCCATCTTTGCTTTGAGGATGTTGATAGAGAAGTACAGAGAGGGTCAGAAAGAACTCCATTGTGTGTTTGTGGATTTAGAAAAAGCATATGACAGGGTGCCAAGAGAGGAGGTGTGGTATTGCATGAGGAAATCTGGAGTGGCAGAAAAGTATGTTAGACTGGTACAGGACATGTATGAAGACAGCAGGACAGTGGTGAGATGTGCTGTAGGAGTGACAGATAGCTTCAAGGTGGAGGTGGGATTGCATCAAGGATCGGCTCTGAGCCCCTTCTTGTTTGCTCTGGTGATGGACCGACTAACAGATGAGGTCAGGCAGGAATCCCCATGGACTATGATGTTTGCAGATGACATTGTGATCTGTGGTGAGAACAGGGAACAGGTGGAAGAGAACTTGGAGAGGTGGAGGTATTCACTTGAAAGAAGAGGAATGAAAGTCAGCCGTAGTAAGACAGAGTACATGTGTGTGAATGAGAGGGAGGCCAGTGGAACAGTGAGGCTACAAGGAGCAGAGGTCACAAAGGTGCAGGACTTCAAGTACTTGGGGTCCACTGTCCAGGAAAATGGGGAATGTGGTAAAGAGGTGAAAAAGAGAGTCCAGGCAGGATGGAGTGGATGGAGAAAAGTTTCAGGAGTGATTTGTGACAAAAAGGTGTCAGCAAAGGTCAAAGGAAAAGTTTACAAGACAGTGGTGAGACCAGCTATGTTGTATGGTCTGGAGACAGTGGCATTGACAAAAAGACAGGAGAAAGAACTGGAAGTAGCAGAAATGAAGATGCTGAGGTTCTCCTTAGGAGTGACAAGGATGGATAAGATCAGGAATGAGATCATCAGAGGTACAGCACATGTTAAACAACTGGGAGATAAAGTTAGGGAGGCCAGACTGAGATGGTTTGGACATGTCCAGAGGAGGGACAGTGGGTATATTGGTAGAAGGATGTTAGAAATGCAGCTGCCAGGAAAAAGACAAAGAGGGAGACCAAAGAGGAGATATATGGATGCAGTTAGAGAGGACATGGAGGTAGTTGGAGTGAGGACAGAGGATGCAGAGGACAGAGTGAGGTGGAGGAGGATGACTCGCTGTGGCGACCCCTGAAAAGGGAAAAGCCGAAAGAAGAAGAAGATATATATATATATATATATATATATATATATATATATATATATAATATATATATATATA
>JBBPBX010019049.1:0-28674 GCA_038048925.1 Garcialebias charrua
TTCACACTGCATGGCAGTTGTCCAATTGCAATTTTTTGCTCAGATCAGATTTTTTGGCATGGCCGTCCAAATTATCACTAAAATGCGACCTCCATCACACTCCAGTGTGAACCATTCACAGTTCTGATGTGACCCACATGTGCAAAAAACAAAACAATACATGACTTTACATACAGCTCGCTGCATTTAAGAAGGTAAACAAAGATGCTACATGTTACCATGTGTGATTCGGAAGTTGTTGTGCAATCAGAAATAATTAAGTTATTATATGACATCCTTGTTTGGTCCAGTGTTTACATTTACTCTTGCCTCTTGATGACTCTGGCACAGCATTATTATTTTTTTGAGCACCATGAAGGCAAAACCAAACTCAAGTATTGATCTCATCATTTAAGTATCGATACAGTTCAATAGTTAGTGTTAGTTTTTTACATTGCTGTAGATTCTCAGTCATCCAGGACATAGGAAATAAAAAAACAAACAAACAAACAAAAAAAAACCCTGAAGCAACTGGACTTTTGTTCTGTAGCTGAAACTGTGCAGGATTTCAAGATTTCAATTGCATGAAGATGATATTGTTATTATTAATACCTGGATTAATCCACTTAACACTACAACCACTTGAAAAAGTCTGATATGGGTTGCATAGATGAAAAAAAAAACATTTGATTTGGCCCACATTTGCCTGCTGTGTTTAGTCTAGACTACTAGGAAGGAAATGTGCCAGGAGACAAAGGGATAAGAGGAAAGTAAAAATGACTGAAAGTAGCAACTCTAGAACTAGAAATAGGGACAATGACAGGCAATGGCAGGGAGCTGCGTGACATGACACAGAGAAGGAAAGCAGAAGTATTGTGTTTGCAATATTCCAAGTGGAAAGTTGGATTTTGACTGTTTAACCATGGTGTGGATAGAAAGATAAATGGAGTGGGGTGGTCCTGAAGGAGGAGTTTGAGGTGAGAAGAGTGACAAAGAGGGTGATTGTGTCTGGAAGTAGAAGTAAAAGGTCTGAGGTTGAATGTAGTCAGTTTTTTTTTCTCTCCCCTCCCCAACATGAGCAGCGATGGCATATGGTTGAATGAATTTAGCCATATGTCATAGTTCAACTGATGGGTGTTCTGACGGTGTTCTGGAAACAACATGGGATACATAATTAACTGGAGTGGTTTTTGGGGAAAACCTGGTCTGATGTGGGGATAGCATCCATCCCACTTTGGGTGGAGCTGTTCTTATTTCTAGAAATGTGGCTGATTTTGTTTGTCCTCCAAATTATTCACAACCCAGGGTCCAGTCCAGGAAGCAGAGTTGTAGTCTTCCACACCTCTCTGCTGCTTCTCTTCTGCTACATACCCAAGCCCCCATTGAAACGGTGTCAACTGGCCCACAACTCAAATTAAATGAACCAAAAATTAGCTCTAAATATATACATTGCTCACAAAATTTAAGGGAACACTAAAATAACACATCCTAGACCTCAATTAATTAAACATTCTCATTGATAAACTTTATCATTAGCACAGTGGAATTGATTGAGAAGAAAATAACATAAAAATTATCAATGTAAATGAAAATTATTACACCATGGAGATCTGGATTTGAATTCATTTTCAACATGAAAGTGGAAAATAACACGACAGGCTGATTCATTGTGAGTGAATATTCTTCAAGACAAGTCTAAATGAGGCTCAGTAGTGTGTGTGGCCTCCACGTGCCTGTATAACCTCCCAGCAACACCTGGGCATGCTTCTGATGAGACAGTGGATGTTCTCCTGAGGGATGTCTTTCCAGACTTAGATTAGAGCATCAGTTAGCTTTTGAACAATCTGTGGTGTGATGTGGCCTTGGCGGATTGACCGAACCATGATGTCCCAGATGTGCTCAATTGGATTCAGGTCTGGGGAACGGGCAGGCCAGTCCATAACATCAATGCCTTCATCATGCAGGAACTGCTGACACACTTCAGCCAGGAGACCTAGTATTGTCATGCATAAGAAGGAACCCAGGGCCCACTGCACCAGCATATGGTCTCACAAGCCGTTTTCGCATTGGCCAGCCCTCCCCGGCTCTCCCCGGCTCCACCCTGCTTCTAACCCAGGTTCGGCATGTTCGCATTTTCCTTTTCCGCCCGGGATCCGCCCTTGTTTTGGAACCATCTCCACCGTGGTTCTTATCGGGCCAGGCCCCACGGACCCAGTTTGACGTCATGTACTGCTCACATTTGATTTGTTGTTTGCAGCAGGGGCGGGACTCATTCAAACAACCTCAGCGCGAGCTGATTTCATTAATATTTAACTACAGAAACCCCTAAAATAATTGTTAGCTGAATTAGTGTTTCTGAGTTAATTTTTTGTTAATGACTGATTACAATTCAGCTTATGTTAGGACGTAAATAACACGAAGCGTGCACCCATAACTACCGTACTTCTTTTTATTTTCTCCAATAAAAGACAAACATAAAATAACTTGACCCAGCTGAGATTCGAACTCGTAGTCTACGGGTCAAGATAAAATGTGAGCTTAAAACCGAGAGCTTATCCCTTTACGCCACGGCGGCTTATTAGTTTTTTTGGAGTCAACCTTTCCTATGAAGGATTTGCCGCTTGTAAAATTCTGGCGCGCGCAGGATTTAGAGATTATCAGTTATATTTTAAAACCCTGGCTACGCGCAAGAGTTAGAGAATATTAGTTATATTTTATAGAACTTCAGCATTCGCGCTGAAAGGCGGAAATGCTCTGTAGGCTATGGGCATGGGCGTAGCCAGAATTTTTTGGGGGGCGGTTTGTTTTAAATGAGATGTTGACAATGCTAAACTGATGTGCCTGGATAGCTCAATGGATAAAGCGTTTGCCTTCAGTCCCAAAGCTCATGAGTTTAAGTCCCGCATGGTACAATGTTTTTATTTTATTTTATTCATTCCAGATTAAAAAAGCACAAGAAAACTATTTACAAAACGGCAAGAAATAAAACAATGCATTAAATGAAAGGAATCAGACGAAGAAAATAATCTTATCTGCCCCTTCTCAAACTATTTTTTTTCAAACACTCTTTTATTGGATAAAAAAAGAAGAATGTGTTAACCACAGCCTGTGGTTAACACATTCTTCTTTCTTCACAGGCATATTAACTACTTTTTTTATCCAATAAAAGACAAATGTAAAATTAGTTGTTTGAATCGAGTGTTTGAAAAAAAAAATAGTTTGAGAAGGGGCAGATAAGATTATTTTCTTCGTCTGATTCCTTTCATTTAATGCATTGTTTTATTCCTTGCTGTTTTGTAAATAGTTTTCTTGTGCTTTTTTAATTTGGAATGAATAAAAAAAAAAAAAACATTGTACCATGCGGGACTTGATCCCACGAGCTTTGGGACTGAAGGCAGACGCTTTATCCATTGAGCTATCCAGGCACATTAGTTTAGCATTGTCAACTTCTCCTTTAAAAGTGGGCGGTTCGTTCGAACCCCCCGAACCCCCCCTGCCTACGCCAATGCTATGGGTGCGCGCTTCGTGTTATTTACGTCCTAACATAAGCTGAATTGTAATCAGTCATTAACAAAAATTTAGCTCAAAAACACTAATACTGTATATATATATTCAGCTAACAAACATTTTTTAGTGGCGTGTCTGCTCTTAAAACACTGTAAGCGTGCACACAGGAACACTCCACCCACGTCAAGTGAACACTCCACCCACGTTAAGTGAACACCCCACCCACTTCAAGGCTTGCTCTCCACATAATGCGTAATGAACGCGGGCGGGCCAGTTCGGGCTCTGGGCAAACCAGAGGCGTCCTGGGCCATTGAGGGCTGGCCAATGCGAAAACGGCTACAATGGATCTGAAGATCTCATCCCAGTACCTTATGGCAGTCAGGGCCCTCTGGCACATGGAGGGCTGTGCGGCCAGCCAAAGAAATGCCTCCCCACACCATGGCTGACCCATGACTAAACCAGTCATGCTGGAGGTTGTTGCAGGCAGCATAACATTCTCCATGGTGTCCCCAGACTCTGTCTCGTCTGTCACATGTGCTCAGTGTGAACCTGCTTTCATCCACGAAGAGCACAATTGTCAAATCAGCAAACACAAATCGTCTTGCACAGTGTCCGGCTGTAAGCACAGGCCCTATATGTAGATGTCGGGCCCTCATGCCACCCTTACGGAGTCTGTTTCTGACAGTTTGAGTGGAAACATGCACATTAGTGGCCTGCTGGAGGATGTTTTGTAGGGCCCTGGCAGTGGACCTCCTCTTCCTCCTTGCACAAAGGACGAGGCAGCCGTCCTGCTGCTGGGTTGTAGCCCTCCTACGGCCCCCTCCATGTCCCCTGGTGTACTGGCCTGTCTCCTAGAACCTATTCCATGCTCTGAACACTGTGCTGAGATACACAGTAAATCTTCTTGCCACCGCTCGCATTGATGTTCCATCTTGGATTAGCTGCACTAATTCAGCAACTTCAGTGGGCTTTAAAAAACACCTCATGATGCCTCTATGTGTGACAGCACTGATAAAATGAAAAAGTGACTAAAAGTTCAACCAGAAAGGACAAGAACAGAGAAATGACCTGTGGTCACCACCTGCACAATCACTTTTTTATAGGGGTTGTCTTGCTAATTGCCTCACATTCCACCTGTTGTGTGTTCCATATGCACAGCAGCTGTTGAAATTGATTCACAATAAGTGTTACTACCTAACTGATAACATTGATTTTACAAAGGTGTGACTAATTTGGAGTTACATTGTTTTGTTTAGGTGTTCCCTTTATTTATTTATTTTATGAGCACTGTGCATAATAAAAAATCTTATTAAAATAAACACAGTTACTCTACCAGAACAAATCATAAAATCATTAAATGTGGATTATTGAACATAAGATCGCTTTCCTCTAAATCTCTGTTAGTTAGTGAACTGATAACTGATCATCATATTGATTTATTCTGTCTAACAGAAACCTGGCTACAACAGGAGGATTTTGTTAGTATAAATGAATCCATTGCTGTTAATAATTTATGTGTTCACAGTCCTAGAACAACTTGCAGAGGTGCAGGATCTATTTTTCAGTCAGGATTATTGATAATGCTCAATAAATTATTAGTTATGATTCTTTTGAATCACTGTTGCTCAGTCTTTCTCATCCAAAATGGAAATCAGAAAAGCCACTTTTATAGTTGTTATATATCGTCCACCAGGAGCTTACTCTCAGTTTTTGTCTGAATTCTCAGAATTCTTAACTGACTTACTACTATATACTGATAAAGTCATAATAATGGGTGATTTCAATATTCATGTAGATATAGAAAGTAATAGGTTAAGGATAGCCTTTAATAATTTAATAGAGTCAATTAGTTTTATCCAAAACGTCCGCACATATACTCATACTCATCAACACACTCTTGACCTGGTTCTGACTTATGGCATAGATATTAAAGCTTCCCTGACATAATCTTTTAACTTTCCATAAAATGGCACAACATATATATATATATATANCCTCCGATGGATATAAATCCTTCACGTTTACTTATTTTTGGGATGAAGTGAAAACTGCGCTTTGAACAAACATCTACCCGACAGGAACTCCCACTGACCCAACACGAAGTAAAAAAGTAAAATTAGGAAAAAAAAAAAAAAAACGTGATAAATACAGCCAGTAGACTGGGCTTTAACTGCTGCTCTCACTTCCGGCGGAAGTCGTTCCCATAATTCGCGCAAGGCATTGTAAGATGATTTATTTTGATTTATTTTGATGTAAGATGATTTATTTGGGCAGTTACGTATTTAGGTTACTGTGTCTTTAAGAGACTTCTTCTTCGTGGGTTTTTGGGGTGTGTTCAGGTTAAGCGAGAGAAAACAACGGGGAGACGCGGGCAGCGTTCATGAGGGGATGACGTTGTATTGAAGAGCTGACTTTAAATGAAATGTCCTCATTTCAAAATAAGGTAACCATAGTAAAAATAAATCAAAAATAAATCATCTTACAGCATCATGGGGGCTAGGAATAAGGTGGATACATATATACATATATATATATATATACATATATATATATATATATATATATATATCAAGAATCAAGAATCAAGAATCAAGAAGGTTTATTAACATTGCATCAATTTTCACCAATACAACGTAAATATGTAGTTACAGACATCCAGGAGAGAGAATGAGTGCAAACAAGCTGCAGCTCAACAAAGCACATGACATGTTTATCAACACATGATATGTTTATCAACACATGATATGCTCATAGCGCGGCCAGTCCCAATCTGTCCCCAGATGAAGGTCAAAAGCAGGAAAACAGGCAAAGACACGGGGTTTCACAGCATTGATATTAAAAAAAGATGAATCACATTTTGTCTTCAAGACACCGCGTGATCCAGTAAAAACCATATCAGAAAGCACATTTAGTTACAATAACAAATGGAGATACGGCAGGCAAGGAGATAAGTCTGTGAGTAATTTCAGACAAACACAGAGTTCAGCAGATGTGCAGCTGGGTGTTATCTGAGGCTTCACAGAAATCTCTGGGGAGGGGGAGGGGGGGGGACTCTTCAGCTCCACACTCCAGGAGAATGGCTTCCCACAGCCTAATTTTCAAGGACATGTGCAGAAGCCAGATAATGTTCTTGTTTGTTATCCAATAGACCACAGTGTTCTTTTCCACTGCCGCCTTCAAGTCTGTGGTGCTGTTTCATGGCCGAAAGAAATCCAAATATGTGGTTCTGCTCCGCTCCGCTTCATGAACTTCCATCTGTCCCTTGATTGATCCGGGGTGGCTGTAAACAAGTCCCAAAACGGACAGCAGGTGCGCGGTGGTCCACCACTGCTCCAAGCGAGCGATTGAGCTCATACAACAGCTGGGATGAGGAGCTCACGGCCCGGTTCAGAGAATTTTGCTGATCAGGTAGTGCCGACAGCGCGCTGATAGCTGCCGAAGCCTCCCTCAGCTTCCAGTAACAAACAACTCCGCTTACGCCAAAAAACAGAGCAGTTGCTACCAATAATCCAATAATCCACAAATCCTCCACGTCTTCGACACTTAAGACGGTCAGACACATGGGCTGCCACTGACCCCACGAGTCCATCACGTATCCAGCCGCGTGTGTGTCGGAGGGACAGACAGCTTCTCCTGGCACGGTCCGCTTCGTGGAAAAAATCTTATCCATTGAAGAAACAGCCCAATTTATTAATTCCATATTGGTTCGAGTGAGCGCTGAAGGGTCGCAGACGAGACGAAAAGCAAGCAGGGAGTAGGAAAAACGTAGGGAGGGAAGAGCAGAAAGATATGTGACCTGCCTTGCCGAGTGCCGGAAGAAGCAATGTGAAATTAATGAAAATTCCTCTCCAAAATAGTTTAAAATTAGCGCCGTTTATTTACACGGTAAATTCGGGTTTTTCCGGTCACGTGATTGTGACGTTACATACAGATCTCTGCTCCAACGGCACATTTAATACAATGAATAAAGATACAAACGCATCCATCGAATTTAGCCATTTAAAACTTTAGATTTTAGCGATTTGGCTTCAGTTCGTGAAGAAGAAGTTATTTTGAGTGATCAAAAATCAAACAGCATGGTTTCTTTTGTCCGTGCTGCCTTTTTTTTCAGGAGAGGTTTCACATTCAATAAGCGAGCAGCAGATGGCAGCAAAGCCATTGTGATTCCTCTTACAGAGCACTGTAAGATTTATCACGATGGCTTTGCTGACATCTGCTGTTCACTCCATGAATAACTTCTTCTTCACGAACTGAAGCCAAATCGCTAAAATCTAAAGTTTTAAATGGCTAAATTCGACGGACGTGTTTGTATCTTTCTCCATTGTATTAAATGTGCTGTTGGAGCAGAGATCTGTGTCTGACGTCACAATCACGTGACCGGAAAAACCCGAATTTACCGTGTAAAAAAACGGCGCTAATTTTAAACTATTTTGGAGAGGAATTTTCATTAATTTCACATTGTTTTAGCAAAAACGATCAGAGGTCAATCTTAATATATATATATATGTTGTGCCATTTTATGGAAAGTTAAAAGATGATGTCAGGGGAGCTTTAAGTACTTATTAAAACATCCTCAAAATTCTGTTTTGCCTTACCAATTTTTAGTAACCTTTGAGTTTACATTAACTGACTACACAGTCACTGAGTGTAAATTTCATTATAGTATGTGTTTATCAGGGTGCCACAGTGGCGCTGTTGGTAGAGCTGTTGCCTCTCAAAAAGAAGGTTGCCAAATCAAATTCTTGCTGTGGGCCATTCTGGGTTGAGTTTGCATGATTTCTCCGTGCATGTGTGAGTTTTCTCCAGGTTCTCTGGTTTCCTCCCACAAACAAAAACCATGCATGTTCGGCTGATTGGTAACTCTAAATTGTCCCTAGGTGAGAGTGGATAGTTGTTTGTCTCTATGTGTCCCTGTGATGGACTGGAGACCTGTCCAGGGTGAACCTTGCCTCTCGCATAGTGATTACTGGACATGGGAAATGGCTACCCCAACGACGCAGAAAAGGAATATGCAGGTAAAAGATAATGGATGGATGTGTTAAAAGTAGGGATGCACCGATCCACATTTCTCACTTCCGATCCGATACCGATACTTATTAACTCAGTATCGACCGATACCGATACTTTCCCGATCCGATACTGTTCAGGTATTTGACTCTGTATAATGAAACTTTTGCACCCAAACTATTCATTTTAACATTGTGTGAGATAAACCCAATGAAGACACTCTTAAGCCTTACAATAGGGAACCCCCCTATTGTAAGGCTTAAGAGTGTCTTCATTGGGTTTATCTCACACAATGTTAAAAAGGGCAGTCACAGATTGTGATTGAACACAAGTGCTCTTTGAAGCTGGATCGGAAAAGTATCGGCAGGTTTGATCCGATACCCGATACTTAAATAATGCTGGTATCGGATACCGATACCGATACTGGATCGGATCTGCCCCATCCCTAGTTAAAAGTATGTGAACCAATGAGCCAGTCTCCTCTGATTGATGCCTTTCTTTTTCAGTGGTGTGATTTCATCAAGTAAAATTTACAATGAAAATGTAAAATTAGCAACAAGATGATCTAAGTCAGTGTTCTCTGGTGCATTACTCTGCAATACAGAGGAAAACATTGATGGAAGAAGTCTTCAAATTTGGTTACATCGTTTTCTGATAAGCACCTGCTAAGATGAAATTTACTTTGAGTGACTGTGTAGTCATTTAATGTAAAATCAAAGGTTATTTTAGAATGATTGGACAGAACAGGGTTTTGAGGAACGATTACTAAATCCTTAATTCCTATGCCATAGAAGTAGGCCAAGAGTGTAATAATAAGAATGAGTAGATGTTTGGACATTTTGGATAAAGGCTATGCTTGAGCTATCACTTTCAACATCTACATGAATACTGTATTGAAATCACCCATTATTATGACTTTATCAGTATTTATTAGTAAGTCAGTTAAGAATTCTGAGATTTCAGACAAAACTGAGAGTAAGCACCTGGTGGACGATATATAACAAATGGTAAAACTGGCTTTCTGATTTCCATTTTGGATGAGAAAGACTGAGGGATAGCGATCCAAAAGTATTATAACTAATAATTGGTTTAGCATTAATCAATAATCCTGACTGAAAAATAAAAGCTACACTGTAAAAAATATCCGTAAAAAAACAGGTAAATGTACTGTGGAAGTGTGAAGGAATTTTCCGTTATCATTTTTTACAGGGGTTTCTCCATTTTTTTTGCGCAAAGCACCCTGGGAACAAGAACCTTTGAGAAGAAGCGCGAAAGATGACTCCATTTACCTGGCACCCTAGATTAACAGAAATTTATGTAAATTATACATTAAAAAAAACTGTTAAATTACGGGAAAAATCCGTTTTAGGGTTTACGGAAATATCTGTAAAAAAACGGAAAATGTACTGGCAGAAAATTACCAGGACATTTTCCGGTTTTTTTTGTGGATTTTTTTTTTTACTGTGTACTCCTCCACATTGGCCGATTGTTCTAGGAACATGGCAATTTCAATAAATAACGAGTGGATTCATTTATACTAACGAAATCCTCCTGTTGTAGCCAGGTTTGTCAGACAGAATAAATCAATATGATGATCAGTTATCAGTTCATTAACTAACAGGGATTTAGAGGAAATATATCTGATGTTCAATACTCCACTTTTGCTTTTATTATTGTTTTCCTGTAAAGTAACTACCGGTATGTTTATTTTAATAAGATTTTTGTGGTTTATATTTTTAGAGCTGGTTTTTGGTTTATTTAATTTGAGCCATGGGCGAGTGGACACCGTTTCATTGGGGGTTTGGGTGGGTAACAGTGGAGAAGCAGCGGAGAGGTGTGGAGGACTACAACTCTGCTTCCTGGACTGGACCCTGGGTTGTCAATAATTTGGATGTATAACAAAATCTGCCAAATTTCTAGAAGGGTCCCCACTATCAAATGGATTTAAACAGAATAGCTCCACTGCTGGACTAAGCAGGGTTTACTGGAGCCATTCAGGTGTTGAGCTCACAGGTCTAGTGTTAGCAGTGGTTGTATCAAGGTGCTACAACTAGCCAAATGTGTCCACAGGGCAGAAAATCTGACATTCCAATTGAAATTCTATTGGAGCTGCCTGTTTAGACACATTCAGATCTGCTTGATCAAAGCAGATCACTGAACGGTAGGCTATTGTCCCATAACAGTAAGTAAAAACTGAGACAATCTTTTAAAAAATAATTTAAAAATCAATTTAAAATTAACAAACTTGTTGAAAAATACAGGGAACAAAACAATGCACAGTAAACTCTGTAAATATTTAAATATGATTAAGAAGTAATATGTACTTTACTATATACAGTAGTAAGTACTTTGTGGGGCAAATAGATTTTTAAGGAGGGGCTGTGACTCACCTGCCCCTAGCAGCCACTGGTTCTGGGGGACATGGAGTTAGTTGAAGTGACGACAGAGGACAGAGTGAGATGGAGGAGGAAACCTCATTGTGACCACCCCTGAAAGGGAACAGCTGAGAGAAAAGGAAGAAGAAACCCCCTTTTTTGGCTCAGTTTCTTTCTTCTTATTTTTAAGTAAAAAAGCTTTAAATAAAGCAACTGGTATTTAAAAAAAATAGAATGTCTGGGATTTTTTTATGGACAATTTAGATTTCAACTGACTGTTCATTATCGTCATCACAAAAAAAACAAAAAAAAACAACAATTTGAGCGCATAAAATGCTCATGTCAGATCAGTTTCATCCAGATGTTTTCGTCCTCAGCACATTTCTTAGGTAAAGGTTTGCACAAAAATAAATGTGACAACAGGAGGATGTTGCTTTAGCAATCGCTTCTTCTAGTCTTTTCTTGACACTAAAAATGTCTGACAGAAAATTCTGTCTTGTTTTACAAGCAATGGACCAAAACTGTCAATCATCTAGAAGAACATCCTCCAGTATTTCTGACAGGCACATCAGGTTAGGAGCACACATTCAAAACAGATGACAAACACTTCATAGCAGCTGCAAGGAATATTTTTCTCCCTTATTTCTATTGTCTGTGAGACAATATGGACTGGTAATCTGTGAAGGCTTGGGAGGAAAAAAAAAACATTAAGCCGTACAATGGTCTAATGAATTATGTTTACCCGAGTTTTACACATTACAATAAAATAGTTCTGCATAAATTTATCAGAAAAAACAAAACAATTAATGTTCATGTATATAAATGTGTATTATCAAAAAAGATATAAGTGGAGAGGAAGGACTGCATCAGTGCCACAAAATTATAATTCTAGCCCGTTCTTAAATGCAAGCTGAAAGTTGTAAAAACACTCATTTTATTCCTCTATCTACATGTAAAAGTTGAATTCCTGATTGTGAATAAAATAAGTTTGTTTGGTGCACAATAGAGCTGGGTGATACTGTATCTCGATATTTTAAAAATATCTTATTTTTTTGCCATACAATTTGAGACTATATCAATATAAAACAATATAGTTTAATACTTAGATACCCTCCTGCTGTTTCTTTCTCCCATGCAGCCCCCCTTCTTCTCCCTCCTTGAATATAAACCCAGCCCCTCAAATGTGCTCCCCTCCTTCTTGCTTTGCCAGGATGTGGACGGGAAATGTTTAGCCCAAGTAAACATGGGAGATATATGAAGAGCAGCTTAGCTCCTGAACAAAATGAAAAACAATGACTGTTCTTTTGGATATGGTTTGTATTTAAATTGTCGGATGAGGGGCAGAACAACGATTCCTGTAGACAATGCTGAAAACAAGTACCGACAAAACATTGGAACAATGAATCTTTTTCACCATTTAAAGTGGAGTATGAGCGTGTATGAACTGCAGCTGCAGGTCCAAGTGTGTTTTCAGCCTCCTTCCCTGAAGCAAACCATAGGTCAGAACTCATTTAGCCGTGCTGTGCCTTAAGAGGGAAACAGTGAGAACGAGACATTAACAAAGCAGCAGTTTATTATATCGCTAAAGACAAGGTCCTTAGCGGCTAACTAGACAGCTAACGGTTTTGTCGTCTTGTTCCACACCTGAGACTGGCACCATGTCTTTAGCGATATGATAAGCTGCTGATTTACTAATGTTGCAGTGCCACCTCTCATTGTTCCTCTCATAAGGCACAGCACGGCTAAATGAATTCTGACCTGTGGTTTGTTTCAGGGAAGGAGGCTGAAAACACACTCGGACCTGCAGCTTCACGGTTCCGAGTGGAGGCTCACTTTACGGCAGTTCACGCATGCTCACTAACGTGAAGGCGGGTAGCTGAATGACTGTACTTATATAGCACCTTTCTATCTTATCAAGACACTCAAAACTCTTTACAACAAAAGCTGTGCCCTCATTTACCCACTCATACACTCTACTAGATTTCTACAAAGAATAATCAGAGCTTTATCACATTTATACACTGATGGGAATCATCAGAGGCAATGAGGGGTTCAGTGTTCTGCCCAGGAACACTTCAGCATGTGACTGCTGGTGGAATCAAACCCACAACGCTCCGATTGGAGGACGACTGTTCTAGCCTCTCAGCCACAGCTGCCCCCAGCTGAAGAGGATTATTATTTAATATATGTAAATAAATGTCTAAAAAATAAACTATTGGAATATATATAAATAGTTTATTTTTTAGACATTTATTTTGTACAGTTACATCTGTTGCTAATAAATGTGGCTGTGTGATAACTGGGACAAAGCTTTGACTCAGAAATATATTTTTGGTATTACTTTATGGTAAGAAAAATATCAATATATATCATATATCGCAATTTAGCTTAAAAATATTGAGATATTAATTTTGGTCCATATCGCCCAGCTCTAGTGCATAGCTGTTACTTAAAGCTGCAGTCTGTAACTTTTCCAAAAATATATTTTTAACATATTTCTTCACTCTGTCACTATCTCCTGACAGACTGATGTTAGACAAGTAATCTCTGAAAAAAACTATTGTCCCCTTGCTTCTCCAGGTGTTACTAAGGCCTTGTTTACACGGACACGGTGGGGGGAAACAGAGGTTTGGGGTATGTTAATTAGATGAAAAGTTTTGCGTTGACACGGGCGAATTCTGTGGATATGACACCCCCCACTCTCATGAATTCACTGTAGTTACCAAGCCGGGCCATTAGATGGCGCTGTGAATTTTTGACCTTCACTACTGCGCATGCGTGCTGCGTCAGTCTGTTTTCCTCTCTGGCTAAAAGTTCTGCTAACAACAAGTTGTTGTCAACAAGTTAACAACAAGTAAAAGCTGGATTTTGGTTAAGAGTCGACAGATTTGACACCAAGTGGGACCTCTTCATCTAACAAGCTGCACACCAGTTGCTGAGCGGATCTGAACCGAGTGACGTCTGACTTTAGTCCGTGAGAATCAGCTGATTTCCAGCAGCGCTACAAGGTAAACAATGTTCTTAATAATGTTTCCTTGTGTTTACTTCGATCACAGAACAACCAACTGAGGTTTTATTTTTTTATTTTTTCCTGCGAGGTCGAAGCTGTCGTTCCATGAAGCGGACCGGTTCGGATGTGGGTCCAGTGTCCACCAGGTCCAAGATGAAAACAACAGAGTCCAGTTCATAACAGTTCGGTTAACGTGTTTTTAAAAGTGTTCAATTTCATTCTCAGTGTTTGTGATGTACAGTTTGTGGTGTTGAATAAATAAATAAATTAAAAATCAACCTGGTGTCTTCATTTTCAGCAGCATGTTAGGCATGACGTAATGAGTCCAGATAGCTTCATTTAGCTCAGATAAATTTAAATATCTCCCACGTTAACATAAATACTGTTTATTATTGTTAAACTGTTATTATATAGCACATTTAGTATGTTATAGTGTAGCTTGACGTGTGTAATATCCGCCTGCCTCGTTAAGAGCGACAACTGGATCCAGCTGTCTCTCTTCCAACACAGATGCAGGTAATTAAGGTGTAGATTAATTAAATATGAGACTCAAAATATATTCCATCAGCTGTAGTTCAGAAAGTTGTGTGTCCAGTCCACCGCCATTGTTAGAAATGCCGGCTGTCCGCGGGCGCGTGTGCGTGCTGCGCGCATGTGTTCATACAAAAGATCAGCGGGAGATGTTTACATTATCAACGAGGGTCAGCGAAAAAGATCCACCCTGAGCGGTGTATCAGAAAAGCATCGGATGCAAAGAGGGGGGCCAGTGAACTTGTGTCAACGATAAGCAAAGACACAGAGAGAAAGGAGCGGTTCCATTCAAAATATGCGCCGTGTAAACAGGGCCTCAGAGTAGAACTGTTGCTCCTCCACATCGAGAGGAGCCAGTTGAGGCGGCTCGGGCATCTGGTTGCTTCCTGGGTGCCTTGCTAGGGAGGTACTTCAGGCATGTCCGACTGGGAAGACCTCGGGGAAGACACAGGGCACACTGGAGAGACTACGTCTCTTGGTTAGCCTGGGGACGCCTTGGGGTGCCCCAAGAAGAACTGGAAGAGGTGGCTGTGGAAAGTGATGTCTGGGCCTCCCTGCTCAAGCTACTGCCCCCATGACCCAACTTCAGAATGAGTGGAAGATAATGAATGGATGGAAGGAAGCAAGGAGGGTGATGGAATGACGTGAAAACCACAGTTGGCCAAGTCAGGTAACCAAATATTTTGCACATCCTTAAATACAGTTTTGCACAAAAAATAGACCCAAATTTTCTCAAATCTGGCAAAACAAATCCAAGCAAAACACTGCTTTATGACGTAATGGACACTTTGTTGCAAACACTCAACATTAAAGGTTCAGTATGTAGCTTTTTTTTTTTAAAACATATTTCTTCACTCTGCCACTATCTCTTGAAAGATTGATGTTTGACATGTAATCTCTGAAAAAAACTATATTCCTCTGGCGTCTCCCGGTGGTAATAAAAGCATTTATAAAAACCAGAGAGCGGCCCGCGGTTAACCAGCCAATAATAACAGACTTTATAACCAGCCATTCAGCCAATAAAAACAGAGCTTCTAACTTCTCACCCCCTAACCCACGCCCCCGCCTGTCAACCCTGCAGCGAGCCCGCAGCGGTGTTCGCTTCTTCCTTCACTGACAGAAATGAGGAAGTGGATTTGTCACGAGCGAATTAAATCATGTCCAACGTGGCTGCGTGAAGCTCTGCAGATTTCAGGGTGTTTTTGTGTTGCTGGACCAGTGCTCCATGGTTTTATTTTATTTTTTAGAACGTTTTATTAACATATAATCCAAGGGTCACCAATGTGGTGCCCGCGGGCACCCGGGTGCCCCCAAGGACCATTTGAGGTGCCCTCGGACCTGTTCTAAAAATAGCACAACTCACTACTAAGCTGCATTTAAAATTTCATTTTATTCAGTTGTTATTCTTTTTTTGTATTTATCCATCCATCCATCCATTTTCTTCCGCTTATCCGGGGTCGGGTCGCGGGGGTAGCAGCCTAAGTAGGGAGGCCCAGACTTCCCTCTCCCCAGCCACTTGGAGCAGCTCCTCTGGGGGAATCCCAAGGCGTTCCCAGGCCAGCCGAGAAACATAGTCCCTCCAGCGTATCCTGGGTCTTCCTCTGGGTCTCCTCCCGGTGGGACATGCCCGGAACACCTCACCAGGGAGGCGTCCAGGAGGCATCCTAACCAGATGCCCGAGCCACCTCAACTGGCTCCTCTCGATGTGGAGAAGCAGCGGCTCTACTCCGAGTCCCTCCCGGATGACTGAGCTTCTCACCCTATCTCTAAGGGAGAGTCCAGCCACCCTGCGGAGAAAACTCATTTCAGCCGCTTGTATCCGAGATCTTGTTCTTTCGGTCATAACCCAAAGCTCATGACCATAGATGAGGGTGGGAACGTAGATCGATCGGTAAATTGAGAGCTTTGCCTTTTGACTCAGCTCTCTCTTCACCACGACAGACCGGTACAGCGCCCGCTTCACTGCGGACGCTGCACCTATCCGCCTATCGATCTCACGCTCCAGTTTTCCCTCATTCGTGAACAAGATCCCGAGATACTTAAACTCCTCCACTTGGGGCAGGACCTCCTCCCCGACCCGGAGAGGGCATGCTACCCTTTTCCGGCTCAAGACCATGGCCTCGGATTTGGAGGAACTGATCCTCATCCCGGCCGCATCACATTCAGCTGCAAACCGCTCCAGCGAAAGCTGTAGATCACGAGCTGATGAAGCCAATAGGACCACATCATCTGCAAAAAACAGAGAAGCGATTCTAAGGCCACCAAAACGGATCCTCTCAACACCTTGGCTGCGCCTAGAAATTCTGTCCATAAAAGTTATAAACAGAATCGGTGACAAAGGGCAACCTTGGCGGAGTCCAACTCTCACCGGAAACGAGCCTGACTTACTGCCGGCAATGCGGACCAAGCTCTGACACCGGTCGTACAGGGACCTAACAGCCCATATCAATGGGCCTGGTACCCCATACTCCCGGAGTACCCGCCACAGAACCCCCCGAGGGACGCGGTCGAATGCCTTTTCCAAGTCTACAAAGCACATGTAAACTGGTTGGGCAAACTCCCACGCACCCTCCAGGACCCTGTTGAGGGTGTAGAGCTGGTCTAGTGTTCCACGACCAGGACGAAAACCACACTGCTCCTCCTGAATCCGAGGTTCGACTATCCGACGGACCCTCCTCTCCAGAACCCCTGAATAGACCTTACCAGGGAGGCTTAAGAGTGTGATCCCTCTATAGTTGGAACACACCCTACGGTCCCCCTTTTTGAATAGGGGAACCACCACCCCAGTCTGCCAATCCAAGGGAACTGCCCCCGATGTCCACGCGATATTGCAGAGTCGCGTAAGCCAACACAACCCCACAACATCCAGAGCCCTAAGGAACTCAGGACGAATCTCATCCACCCCCGGAGCCTTGCCACCGCGGAGCTTTTTAACCACCTCGGCGACCTCAGCACCAGAGATTGGAGAGCCCGACCCAAAGTCCCCAGGCTCCGCTTCCTCAGTGGAAGACGTGCCAGTAGGATTGAGGAGGTCTTCGAAGTACTCCGCCCACCGACTCACAACATCCCGAGTTGAGGTCAACAGCACGCCATCCCCACCATAAATGGTGTTGGTCGCGTACCGCTTTCCCCCCCTGAGACGCCGGATGGTGGACCAGAATCGCCTCGAAGCCGTACGGAAGTCGTTCTCCATGGCCTCTCCGAACTCCTCCCACGCCCGAGTTTTTGCCTCAGCAACCACCCTACTCACTACTAAGCTGCATTTAAAATTTCATTTTATTCAGTTGTTATTCTTTTTTTGTATTTATATATTTTAAAATGTCTATCATAAAAATGTGTTCTTAAAAATATGTTTATTATACATTTTTTTCAATTTACGCTTTGTTATTTTCGAAGAGTTTATCAAACTGGTGCCCTTTGTATGACTCCGTACCCACGAAGTAACTCTCGGTCATGTGCTCATACAGTTTGCACTACTTCTCATACTTGCACTAATGTCTGTATTACATCACTGCCTATAATCATAATACTGTTTACATTCTCTGTTTACATTTATTAATACTGTTTACTTTTATTACTACTGCTTACATGTAATTACTACTGTTTACATTTATTTACACTACTCTAATATCTACACCACTGCTGGTACATATACAGTGTGCTCTGAACGGTCTTAGGGCCTGTTTACACGGCGCGTATTTTGAGTGTAAAGGCCGAGATACAGTGAAGCAGACTCCGTATACGCGCGTATACGGAGCCTCTGCTACAGCTCGGCTGATGTTCTCACGTAGATTCTCGTGTTTTCGCTCCAAATTCTACGTCATTTCCTCCGTACCGTCACTTCCGATCGTCACTTCCGCTAGTTTTTCGCTCCACGGAGAGGACTCAACTGAGCTCGCTGATTGGTCACTTTGACACGCCTACTGAAATGATTGACAGATTTCAGTCAGCTCAAAGTGAAACCTATCGTGAGCAGCTCGCTCAGACTTCTGCGGTGTTCTGATACGGTCTTTCTACTATATATGTTATAAAAAGTTCTCTCAGAAATAAAAATAATAACAGGGAGTGCTTTTCCTGCAGCCCACAGCCCACCACAGCCCACCAGGGAATATATAAAACATCGCGCACCCAGGTAGGACCTGAATTCATTCATTTCATTCATCGAGTGAACGGAGGAAGAAGCGGTTACTTGACTTTAGGCAAAAAAACAAAAGAAAAGGCCCGATCAGCGATAAAAAAGAGGAATTTATTTCATTTGTGTAACATACAAAACAGTCCGGCGCCGGGGAAGTTTAGGTCAGACACCGCGCATCGCGTATGCGAATCGCGTATGCGTAGTAAAAAAATACCTTTGCGCGTACTTGCCCTGAGGGGCTACGCGGGGCTACGCTGCGTACGGGGCATACGTACGCTGCGTATTGGCGTATCGTGAGGACGCGCGAGTGTATCTCGCCCTTAACCGCTACTTTCTCTTTGCGACTTTGCTTATCGCCTACACGACACCGCTGGCCCCCCTCGATGACACCGATACTTTTCTGACCCTGCTCTCAAGGTGGAAGTTTTTCGCTGACCCCCCGTTGATAATGTAAACATCTCCCGTGGAGCTTTTGTTTGAACACATGCACGCAGCACGCACGCGCAGACAGCCGGCATTTTAACAATGGCGGTGGACTGGACAGTGGACACACGCACCACTTTCTGAACTATAGCTGATGGAATATATTTTGATTCTCATATTTAATTATTCTACACCTTACCTGCATCTGTGTTGGAAGAGAGCCAGCTGCCTGGATCCAGTTGTCTGTTAACGAGGCAGTCGGACATTTCACGTGTCACGCTGCACTATAACATACTAAATGTGCTATATATTAACAGTTTAACAATAATAAACAGTATTTATGTTAGCGTGGGAGATATTTACATTTATCTGAGCTAAATGAAGCTATCTGGACTCGTTACGTCATGCCTAACATGCTGCATGTTGAAAATGAAGACACCAGGTTGATTTTTAATTTATTTATTTATTCAACACCACAAACTCATGTCACAAACACTGAGAATTAAATTGAACACTTTTAAAAACACGTTAACCGAACTTTAATGAACTGGACTCTGTTGTTTTCATCCTGCTGGACACTGGACCCACATCCGAACCGCCGGTCCGCTTCGTGGAACAGCTTCGACCTCGCAGGAAAAAAATAAAAATAAAACCTCAGTTGGTTGTTCTGTGATCGAACTAAACACAAGGAAACATTATTAAGAACATGGTTTACCTTGTAGCGCTGCTGTAAATCAGCTGATTCTCACGGACTAAAGTCAGACATGTTGATTCGGTTCCGGTCCAGTCAACAACTGGTGTGCAGATGAAGCGGTCCACTTGGTGTCAGATCTGTTGACTCTTATCCAAATTCCAGCTTTAACTTGTTGTTAACTTGTTGACAACAACTTGTAGTAGCTGAACTTTTAGCCAGAGAGGAAAACAGGCTGCCTCGTGTGCTTTGTTTACCTCAAGCAGCAGTGGCGCATGCGCAGTAGTGAAGGTTCCAAAGATCACAGCGCCATCTACAGGCCCAGCATGGTAACTACAGTAAATTCATGAGTACGGGGTGGTGGGGGGGAGAGTCGTATCCACAGAATTCGCCCATGTCAACGCAAAACTTTCAACCTAATTAACATACCCAAAAGTTGCGTTTCCCCCACACAGTGTCCGTGTAAACAGGGCTTTATTTAGGGATGCCCAATGTGCCTTACTGCATATGCCACTTTTTGCCTCTACAACAACATCAACTACTACCTCATACATATACTGTGTACATTGACTCATACGCTGCTTTGCCACTTTGCAAATGTCAATGCTAGAAACCTTTAGTTTATTTTAGTTATACTTTTTATACTCTTTTTTTATACCACTATGCAAAAAAAACTCAGGACAGTGTTAGTTTTACTATTTTATGCTTATGTCTATTATTATATGTTTCAGTGTTTCAATGTTTAGATGTTTACTGTTGCACCGAGGGACTGAGAGAAACGCAATTTCGGTCCTGTGTATGTCCTGCACTGTACATATTGCAGATCTGACAATAAAGTTGACTTTGACTTTGACTTTGAAGTTTCAAAAAGGTTGGTGACCCCTGATATAATCACATAGCTTTGCAGCGGTTGAGACGGGACATGGGGCGAAGCATTCCAGGCTGCAGCGCGAGTGAGGTAGAGCTGAGTCATATATGGCTCTGAGTGAGGAGGGACCAGAAACGCGTCTCTGTTCAAAATGTTTCTAAGTGCCAGCATGTTCAAAAGCTACATATTGTAGCTTTAAGTGAGTCCACAAAATAAAATTTGCACATTTTCACACAATTTGGCATTGCCAGCTATGTAGTTTCTGCCAGCCACAGTCCAGTGAGATACTGGCTCTTTGCAAGAAAAACAAATGAGAACTGGAAAAACAAAGTGGAATATAGCAAACACATTACACAATCTTTATATGCAGAGTACTTCAATAAGTCAAGTTCCAAAACAGAATGAAATCACATCAAGGTGACTGAGATGCTTTGAGACAAAAACACCTGTGCATTTTATGTTTATATACGACTACTTCTCAGAGGTTAATCTCCATTTTGTGAGTCTTTCTGCAAGCATGTGGTGATTAATTTGTTTATACCTCTGTTTAAGTCTGCTGCTGTTTACTTGTTTTAGACGTTCTCTGTATTTTAAGCTTCAAAAGACAGATGAAGAGCCCTTTAAGGTTTTATTTTACTCTGATTAGAATTAAACTCAAGGGAAGCTGCTGAAAAGCTGTTCTGCAGAATAGTAATGAAGGTTTGACCAAAAACTTTAAGCTGTAAAGAGGGGAAAAAAGCATAAACTGTAAATAAAGGCACACATGTAAAGATTGTGACTGGAAACGCATGGTGACTGTGTCTTGTTTGTTCTTTGGCCGGCTGTACCTTTGCTGTTGCAGAAAATGAGTATTAAAAAAAAAACACTATTGAAGTTGACCATGTTTGCCAGACACCTTAGCCAAATATTTGTACTCTAAAATGACAGTCTAATTTACCATTTACCTATTGGATGCTTCCGTCTTGTGTTCTACAACATTAATTATGTCAATATGTTTTTTAAAGTCCCTTCGAACCATGGACACATTATATTTAATAACAGCTTTGATGTGGATTGTTGATTGGATTGTTTTATTACATCAGCCGATATCAGACAAAAGATTGAATGCACTGTTGTGTGATGTCATTGCTGAACTTGTCCGGATGATATGATTTAACCTTTTTTGTGATTTATCTACCTGGATGATTGAGCTTACAAACCTTCTTCTTACTCTTGTGACCTGTGTCTGTCACCTGCATTAAACTGGAAGAAAACCACACAGCAAACAGGAGGTGTCCTCAGGTATCACTTATCTGAAATCTTCAGTGTAGCTCTGACTTTCCTCCCTAGGTGATACAACAACCATTTGTATCTTAATTGTGTGAATGCCAACAAGGCATTCAGAACTTCTCCTCCTCCACCATACCCTTCAGCACTGGCTCTCCTCAAGGATGTGTGTTGAGCCCTCTCCTGTTTACTCTGCTCACATATGATTGTGCAGCTACCCATCCAGATTGTCATATCGTAAAGTTTTCAGATGATACAGCGGTGGTGGGATGCATCACAAACAATGATGAGTCCAGCTACAGGCAGGAAGTGGAACACCTGGAGAGCTGGTGCAAAGACAATAACCTTCACATAAATGTGAAGAAGACAAAGGAGATGATTGTAGACTTCAGAAGGAACAAACACACCCACACCCCACTGAACATGAAGAGGATCTGCGGTGGAAGTGGTCTCCAGCTACAAGTACTTGGGTGTACAGATGAATGATAACCTCAGCTGGAGCAACAACACCACCAGCCTGATCAAGAAAGGTCATCAGAGACTCTACTTCCTCAGACGGCCGAGACGAGCTGGCAGGGGCGGCCGCCACTAGACGGCGCTAGGGGCTCCGCCCCTCCTTGGAACTGCAGCTCTTCCCCATTTGAAGATTTTTTTTAAAATAAAAATGAAATAATAAAATTGAAATATTTCGAAATGTATGCATATATGTTTTTTGTTGTGTAGAATATTTTATGAGTAATGACGAGTTGTTTGTTTCAAAAAACGTTTTCTGATTGTGACGTACTTCCGGTTCCCCGCTGGGCGCCGCCGGCAACTTTTCCATTGAATCTAATTATAACTAGTGCTAGCGCATGCGCAGCTTATGTCCCATCTGTCCAAAACGATTGGACTCTTCAGGGCGCAGTTTTCGCAGCTCTGGTGCCTGGACTCGTCTCGTGATCGCTGCGGATCGCCAGCGTGTTTCCGGTTCGAGCCAAGGAGGGACCCTCTCTGTTTACACAGTCAGAGCTGATCACACGCAACTAGCGACGTTGAAACAGCAGTAATTATTATTGGTGCCTGCCTTCTACACAGGTAAGCAAGTAATAATTAGTGAGTTTAATAAATCGCTAAGTGCACATGAGCAAAGTTTGAGCTGATCTCATCTGTGTGCGTGACGTGGTGGTTGTGTGTGTGGGTGTTGCGGTCAGTCACACAGTAGCTAGCTACTAGCTGTGCTTATGAACGTTGTGGTGTACTGTACAACATTATAAAAGTTGCTAGTTATAAACCCGAGTGTCTGAAGACGACTCCTGTCTGTCCATCTTCAGCTCATGAACTGTTTTACTCCAGAGTGTCTGTGTTAACTTTTGTCTCGTTTCGTTTTGCAGCAGTTGCAATTTTTCTGATGAATAAATCTGAATGAATAAATAAACTTTAGTTTTAGTTTAGTTTAGTTAAACTTTAGTTTCATTATAAGTTGTGCTGTTGTTTCAAAGACACTCTAAACTTAAATAAACCAAGTAGCAGAAAGATTTAAGCATTAAATAGTTTGAATTTTTCATGTTATGAAACAGTGATTATATAATTATTTGAATTTAATTTTAATATTATAAAGATCACTGTGGATGGGATGCAATTGAAATAACCTGGATATTATTATTTATGTTGTATTAAGAAAGTTAAAATGTGATTACATACTTATGTGTACACAAAGCACCTCAATCAATGTGGAAAATGCTAAAAAAAAAATGCATCATTAATGTGCCTTCTGTACTTTCTTTACAGAAAAAAATCCACACAACACCTTCATCTCTCCACACTGGCAGTGATTATTTTCAATCTACCACCTGTGTAACAGACAGAGAGACAAGAGAATAATGTTTAAGGGAACAAAGGGGAAAACATTTGCTAATAAATAAGAAAGTTAATTCTCAATAGTCCAGGTATCAAATCCGCTCATTCTCAATCAGTTCATCTGGACAGTTTCTTTTTAGCAGAAACGTTTCACCCTCACTCCAGAGGGCTTCCTCAGTCAGAGTAGTCCAAAGCACACTGAAGTTGACGCACTTTATTTGCTAATAAAGTTTCATATTTTGAAATATATAAAACTAGCAACAAAAAAGTAAGCTGAAATTAGCACAAAATATGTAAAAAGAACAATAAAGTGGTCATAGTGTTATGATTTCAAAGGTTTACCCAGTTGGTAATGAGACCCAGAACGACACAAGACGAAGAGGTGCAAAAGTAACAGTGTTTATTATTTACAGTGCAAGTCTATATACTGTACACATGTACAGGGATCTTCTGGATTTCCTGGAAGATGAAACAAACTGTCAGAAAGGCTTGACTATAAGGCTCTTTCAAGATGATTGATCTAGTTTTGTTTGTTATTTTCCTTAGAGGTGAAGTAGTAGGAAGAACGTCGCAGAGAAATCCTTAGTTCCTTGAGATGAATCCCAGAGGGCGAAATGAGGCAGGCAAGTGGTTGGAGGGCAAGACACGATGAGCAGAGAACTGAACCCAGGACCAAGATGGAAACGAGGACTGGAAACACAACAAAAAACAAGGTAAGTGTCTTTCAAAGTACTGTACTGTACTCAGAAACTGGCTAGAAGCATAAATACCATGAGTAGGCATCAATGCTCCAGCGAAGAGTAGGACTTGACTGCAGCCTTAAGTATAGGTGGAGCTCATCAGGTGGATCACAGTAAAATAGATCATTTTTCTTCTCCATAAATCAGTTATTTAAAATCTAATCTGGAATCATTCCTCCTTGTTAGACTTCAGTTGACCTGTTTAAGTTGGGCCCAAATTTGTTATTATCTTTTGATTTATTTTTCATTGAAATTTAATTCTTTGTTAGTTTATTTTTGGAACTATTAAATTGAATTATTTGGTGGATTTTTGAACACCTTTGTCCTTATTTAAGTCTGGACCCTCACAATTCTATTTATATTATGAACTTGTATTACTAAAATAATTATAACAGAATATGATAGAAGTTGTCCAACAATTGAAAAGTGGAAGCAGAACACTCCCATTCTCTTTTCACACTGATGCATCAAACAAGGTGAAGATGAACCATGTTTTATTAATGATAGTTTTATACAAATGGATACACCTGATATATACAAATAAAAACATGAACAAACTTACTTTACAGTATACAAACATAATTATGCATACTTCTACACATGCTTAAAAAAATTAAACAGTTTATGGCGCCCCCCCATAAAAAAAAATCACCAGCCGCCACTGCGAGCTGGTCTGGGAAGCTCAGTCCTCACCTCCTTCTACAGGTGTGCAGTGGAGAGCATCCTGTGCTCCAGCATCAACGTGTGGCATGGAGGCTGCACAGCTGCAGAAAGAAAAGCTCTGCAGAGAGTGGTGAAGGCTGCACAGAAGTCTGTTGGAGTCAGTCTCCTCACCATCACAGACATCTACACCTCCAGATGCAGGAAGAGAGCACCTGCATCATGAAGGACTCCACTCACCCAGCACACACACTTTTTGCCCTACTCCCTTCAGGAAGGAGGTTGAGGAGCATTAAGTGTAGAACCACTAGACTGAGGAACAGCTTCTACCCTGAGGCTGTTAGACATGAATATCTAACCAGAATAATCACTGTGAAAAAATAAATCACATCATGTTGCTGCTGATCTGTTTCATGTTGCTGCTGATCTGTTTCATGTTGCTGCTGATCTGTTTCATGTTGCGGTTTTCATTCGTGCTCATCTGCTCACACAGACTCATGTTTGTGCTGCTGTTCGAAGTAATGTTTTTGTGCCATTAGTGCCTAGTGTATTTTTTGTTTATGTCTCTTAGTTCATATCTTAGATGTTATTACTATTTTTCTTTTACTTTTTATTGTTGGATGTAACTGGGACCCTGTGTACATAAACTCGTTCCATCACATGTACCACATGTGGTGCGAATGACAATAAAGAATCTCTGACTTTGACTGACTCTGATCCTGTCAAACCCTGGCTCACCAAATTTAGGTCCCTGTTTCATAGATAAAGCACAATATATTTGTAAATCTGCTGATAAGTAAAAGGAGAACTAAGAACAAAAAAGGGAAAAATAAATTAAAAAAGTGATGATCAAAGACCAAAACAAACAAAAACAAAAACAGGAACAAATGGGTTCTAATGTATTGGACATAATTACCATAAATTAAAGGTGTTGGACTCTGTTATTGCACTTTTATTTTTTAGTTTTGTATGCTCATGCTTATGTATGAGATGTTAAAAAAACAAAACTGTTGAATCAACACCTATGTTTCACAAACAATTACCAGTATATAAAAGTAGATCTATACGTTCATTTGTTTTTTAACCTTCTCACACCTTTTTTCACATGAATCACTTATATTCCCTTCCTCAAACTTTGTCTCCTTTTCTCTTAATTTTTTTTTTTCTTTTTCTTTTGGATGTTGTGTCATAATAAGTTTTTAAGTAAGACAAACTACCATGAGCCATCTAAAAAAGCTAACTCTGGTCCTCTGAACATTCAAAAAACAAAACAAAACAAAGCAAAAAAATTGTAGAAACATTTCGTCACAATTTTTTTTTTTTGCTTTGTTTTGTTTTGTTTTTTGAATGTCCAGAGGACCAGACTTAGCTCTTTTAGATTTTCTACCTGGATTATTGAGCATGCATCAGGGTACCATGAGCCATGCTCTCAGAAAGCAGCATCCCTGTACACTGCCCTGGTGTAGCTTCAGAGACTGCTAATTAAGTTGCAGTACAAAAGGGTCTATTGTGGGAGCATGTGGTGAGGAACAAACACGCAGGGCCGGATTGTTTTTGCTTTTGTACCATGAAGCTCATCAGTTCTTCAAATGATCATGTCAAACAAATGCTCAAAGCACCACTGAAGTCCAGGTTATCACTTTATACAGATTATGTCCATTATAAGAGAACAGGTAAAGGAAGCTGCTGCTGGTGGTCGTAGTGTGTGTGTGTGTGTGTGTGTGTGTGTGTGGGGGGGGGGGGTCTACTTTAAAAGATGAGGTCATTTCTTTCTGCTTCAGTACTGCTCATTAGAAGTGACATATGCACAGTGAGACCTCACCGTTGCCTTACTGGCGACTACCACGACACCACAAACACTCAGGCGCTACAAATCCCCTTAACGAGAGACCATCTGGGTGACATCCGGCTCTCATACTCGACCTGCATTGATTTATTAAACACCCAGACAGCAATAGGGGCACTTTTAGTCACACATACATACCTGCACTCAAAAACCCACATGGAAAAAACCCCTCCCCCATGTCTTATCCCAACAGTCTAATCTCAGTGGACTACCAGACGCTTGATTCCCTGGACAGGGTCATTGTTGTTTTTATACCAGCTTTAAATCCTTTAACCTACTGAAACAAAACCGGATTTGAATTACTGTCAATCTGTTGGAAAGAATGCATGTACAGGTTATTGAACATGTTTTTTTTATTGTGGACTGCAATAAATATAATTTGATCCCACAGAAATTATAGCTTTGGAACAAAACACCAAACATAAAATGTAAAGATAATGTATAGATAATAATATTAATTTTTGTTGGCATTTTTATTTTTAGTCTGTCCCATAAGACGTTGGTGTGGTCTAACAACATTTTAACAACAAAGCATAAACAAAACATTTTACACACACAAATATTACATTTATTCATGCACACACACACACATAAACCAAACTCCCCATTGGGACCATAAACCTTTGTGATACATGGGGGAGGGGGCATACAGTACTCTAAAACCTCAGTGTGTCCAGCCCCTTTGCGAGTACCTAAATACACACATACAGACACACAAAACGTGTGACTGGTATAGGTGCATTTCTACCATGAACGCAGAACACAACATGAAGGCACATAAATATTCAATACAGCCTCTCAAACACAACACATGTTTACATGTTAGTAATTGACAAACTATTAATCTAATAACGATGGATTCATTTACTAGTCACTTTCATCACTGCAGACTTGTTAAATGAGTAACAACCTTTAAGACTACAGTAATTAAATTTTCAAACCACCATGCATGTGCCAGCCAAGAAGCTAAATTAAAACTCTAAATATCTGATCTGTAATTATTCTTTTGACAAGTGCCTGAGTGACGAGCAGAAACGCGCATCGTTTAAGCGCTTCCTTTCAAAACCGAAAGAAAAGCTTTATATTAACAAACAACATTCCAGCTGGCTTCATGAATTGTCACTCGCTGTGGGCCTAGTAATTCCCTTCTTGAAGCCCCGCACTTCCTCCATCACTATTCAAGCCCCTAACCAGCACACATGCTGCGCACTGCTGGTCGAGCCACATGACAATTATGACTGGGCTTATTATCAAAAATCAGCACTCGCCAAAGGG
The DNA here is from genome assembly GCA_038048925.1 of Garcialebias charrua. Lineage (NCBI taxonomy): Eukaryota > Metazoa > Chordata > Actinopteri > Cyprinodontiformes > Rivulidae > Garcialebias > Garcialebias charrua. The sequence goes on from JBBPBX010019049.1 coordinate 28,150, forward strand.
AGTGGCCGGGGACTAGGGGAGGGGAAGGAAAAAGAGGAGAATGTCTGGGATTCCAATAAAGCCTGCAGAGCACCCACAGACAAAAGACGAGGACACTTCTTAGCTGCTGTTAACAGGAAAAAGTAAATACATGTACATTTATTCCAAACCTTCACTGCTGGAAACAAACAGAGACCCACAAAGGTCACCAAGAGGTGCAACATCTGTCTGTGTGCATGTAGATTAAAATTGTATGAATGCACTATTAATTTGTCATTCACAAACATAAGAAAATGTACCAAACTGCTGATATTTATAGCTTCAAGCCTCCACCCCACAATGGCAGTAGGCATTTTTTTTTTTTGGACATTAACTCCACCCCCTGTGCTTTGCTGCTCTCTGAGCAAAACACCTTAAAGCATGTCACATCTTTTCTTTTGTTTTCCTCAACATGCTTTCGCCGTCCATTCTTCTTCTGTCTGCCTCAAAAACCTTGCGCAGCGGCCCTTTATTACACTTGCAAATGGCCAATTGTCTTTTTCTTTC
>JBBPBX010019050.1:0-13628 GCA_038048925.1 Garcialebias charrua
ATATATACAGTATATACATATATACTGTATATATACTGTATATATGTTTGTTTATATATACATATATACAGTATATATATATATATACACAGTACAGTATATATATATCTATACATACACATACACACATATACATACAGTATATACTGTATGTATAATTGTAGTACATATAGTCATTTTATAATAGTCATTATTTACTCTTTATGTATATGAATATTTGATGATTTCTGTTGTGACTTGGCGCTATATAAATCAACTGAATTGAATTGGATTTAATCGAATTTATGTAAATGAACCAAGTATTACACATATCTGTTATGTTTTAAATTTGTTTGTTTTATTGCATTGGATCATAAATGCAATAAACAAAACCCTAACCCAAATGCCAAACCCAGATCACCCCCACCCCCCAAAAAATAAAATAAAATAAAAATAAAGCGCTTTGGTGAGCCGAACTGAAGTGACCCACAGACGGCCAGTTGGATAGCCCTGATCTGCAGTATCTTTGGACAGGTTTAAGCACTTTACTTAGACCTTAATTTTAGAGACCTTGTTAGATCTAGTGACCCACAGACGGCCAGTTGGATAGCCCTGATCTGCAGTATCTTTGGACAGGTTTAAGCACTTTACTTAGACCTTAATTTTAGAGACCTTGTTAGATCTTGTTAGATCAGTTAGTGCTCAGAATATGTGTTGGGGATCAGTTTCAGCTACTACCACACCAGATTCCAGGTCAGCGTCTGTCAAACTGTAAGAGATGGAGTCATTTTAGGATTTTTAAAGTCAGCTGTTGATGGAGTCATCTTGAATGAGGTTGACTCCAACACTTAATCAGATGTCCATTCACACATACAGTATACATATACATATACATATACAGTCATTGCTTTCTACAAGTTTCATGAAAAGTTTCTCCATTAGATGATAAGATGTTTTAGCTACAGGATGTCACAAAAACAGAATAATCCACGTTCACCTTTTTAAGAGTTTGTTTAAGCTTCACAGAAAGCCCAGCTCTGTTTGAAAGCAGACAAAAGAAAGATTAAGGAAGTTCAAAACAGTGAGAGCTCACATACTTTGTGGAACATGTGTTTATAAAATGTAGGTAATGAGATTCTGTGAAGCTGCTGTGATCTCAATCTGCAACAGTTGTACAACAACTGGACGTTAATGATTCAACATCTGGCCCATGTTCTGCAGAAGAACTCATCGCAGCAGAACCTGAAGCTGTGGCAGCAGAAAGTCTGTGAAGCAAAGTCTTCAGGAGGGAATCAGGAACCAAAGCAAAATGTGGAAGTCACAGGAGATCCTCTTCCAACCCTCTGGTCTCCTCATGGATCAAGTTTCTGCTCCAGCAGCCCCCCCCCCCACACACACACACACACACACACACACACACACACTCCAGACCTGCTCTGTCATTATGGAAGGAGGGATCTTTGAAGGAGGTGTGCTTTCTCAGCTTCCCTAAACGTGAGCAGCAGCGGGGTAAAGAGGGTGCCCCCCCCCCCAGTCCATCCAGCTCCCAGCACCTCCCAGTTCTTGAAGCTCACATATAAAAGCGCTGGTGGAAGATGAGTGCAGGCAGTAGGGAGTTTTCTGCTGGGGTCAGGAGGACTTTGGAAGACGCACACATCCTGCCCCAGACACCGTGTATGAGTGGAGTGTAGCCGAAAGAGAAAACATCCCAACTCTTTCCTCTCTTGCCTCAAAGAGTCTACATGTCTGGTGGCATCTAGACATGTTCAGCTTTGTGGATTTGCGGCGGGTGCTGCTGCTGGGTGCAGCCGTGCTCCTGGTCAGGGCGCAGGGCGAGGATGACCGTAAGTTCCATCACTGCTTCTTTAAAAGATGTTGTTCTGCATCAGGGCTGGCTGACACCTTCAGAGAGAACACAACACACACATGAGTTCAGAGAGAACACAACACACATGAGTTCAGAGAGAACACAACACATGAGTTCAGAGAGAACACAACACATGAGTTCAGAGAGAACACAACACATGAGTTCAGAGAGAACACAACACACATGAGTTCAGAGAGAACACAACACATGAGTTCAGAGAGAACACAACACACACATGAGTTCAGAGAGAACACAACACATGAGTTCAGAGAGAACACAACACATGAGTTCAGAGAGAACACAACACACACATGAGTTCAGAGAGAACACAACACATGAGTTCAGAGAGAACACAACACATGAGTTCAGAGAGAACACAACACATGAGTTCAGAGAGAACACAACACACACATGAGTTCAGAGAGAACACAACACACATGAGTTCAGAGAGAACACAACACACATGAGTTCAGAGAGAACACAACACATGAGTTCAGAGAGAACACAACACACATGAGTCAAGAGAGAACACAACACACATGAGTTAGACGTTGATGTCTGTGTGAGGAGCTGCATGTAGACACGGCCTCCACCTTTCTCCTGCTGGTGTTTGTCTCGCTCCCTCCTCCTCCCAGAGGTCAACAAGTTGTTGCATGTTCTTGAAGAGACGATGCAACAGTTTGAACAGACCCTAAATCAACAGATAGTTTTTTAAAATCAGGTCAAATGTTGTTTGACATCTGTCTCCAGGCCTGAGACGGATCAGAGGAGTCTTCTTGAGGAGACAAAAGAGGAGTGGAGTCAATGAGCACATGCTAAACCAGTGGTGATGGGGTTAATCCTCTAAAAGGACAACACCCCACCCAACTGAGCTCAGGGGACACATGGAGGAGGTGAAAGTCACTTTTGGCAGATGTTAAACTTCAGAGTGGACTATGTAAAGCAGATGTGCTCACAGTGACACACAGAGGCTCCTCCTGGTTCCTGCAGCCACATCTGGCTGCCACGTCCACGTCCACCCTCCTCCCCGTCCTCTCCTCGCTTCCTTGTTTCCACTTCTTTTTTCCCCTTTAATTACAGACAGATGTTTCCAGTGACTGCTGCCAAGCCTGCAGCTTCTCTGAGCTCAGCGCTGCGGCACGCTGGAACATTTCTCCAACTGAGTCTGGAGCAGCTTCAGGCTCAGTCGGGTCAACTCTGTGAAACCAGAGAGTTCAAGTGTGGACTCTGGTGACCTCTCTGACCCCTGACCCTCTGGTCCAGTTCCTGTCCTGATCCATCTGGACGTGGACTCTGGTTCTGGACTCTGGTGACCTCTCTGACCCCTGACCCTCTGGTCCAGTTCCTGTCCTGATCCATCTGGACGTGGACTCTGGTTCTGGACTCTGGTGACCTCTCTGACCCCTGACCCTCTGGTTCCTGTCCTGATCCATCTGGACGTGGACTCTGGTTCTGGACTCTGGTGACCTCTCTGACCCCTGACCCTCTGGTTCCTGTCCTGATCCATGTGAACTCCCAGCTCTCTCACTGTGGATTATACCACTTTTACCTGGAAATAGCTGGAATATTATTGATAGATGATTAATGACAAAACTTAAAGTTTATTTTAGGAAAATAATCTAAAGTTAAATAATAATCAATTCAAAGCATCTTAACAACAATATAAACATGGCTTGTATGATCCATGTAAGTGTGGATTTGTGTGAGTCTGTCAACGTGGTGCAGTTCCTCACCCCCCCCCCCCTCGTATCCCTCCCATCAGGCACCAGTACCAGTTGCACCTTGGACGGCCAGGTGTTTGCCGACAGGGATGTGTGGAAACCAGAGCCGTGTCAGATCTGTGTGTGTGACAGTGGTACAGTGATGTGTGACGATGTCCACTGTGACGAGCCCACCGACTGCCCAAACCCCATCGTGCCCCACGGAGAGTGCTGCGCCATCTGCCCTGACGATGGTAACCCCACCGCCGACCTTTGACCTTTTACACACCCCAAACATACACATTTTATAAACATGCCTTTGTGTTTCAGGCTACCAGGCTGCTGAGGTTGAGGTAAACAACTTTTTGATTTTAAATAAGATTTTGAGTTGATGGAATGTATTTGATGAACGATGCAAGGTGTTTAAAGACGTTCTGTTATCGTGGAAGGTTCAAATGAATCGGACTCGTCAAACCAAGACAACATGTCTTTGTTGTGTTTGTTACAGTTTGCACGGGATTCAAACTGTTTGTGTTTTCACCACAGGGACCCCGAGGAGACCGTGGACCCAAGGGAGAAAGGGTAGGTCCACGTTCTGGCCCGTGTTCTGGTTAGCAGTGTCGTAGTGAAGGTCCAGCTCGGAGCCGTGTGTGTGTTGCTGTGATTTACACCAACATGAACACACACGAGATGCTTTGAGTTCATTTATTGTTCTTTTCTTAAACTTGCTCTGAAGACTTTTATTTTCTGGACTGAGTGCATTTCTAAAACACATCAAGTGAAATGATAAATGATGAGCTCAGCTGAATTTCAACACGACATCAAAATACAGTTTGATCCGTTTGTCCTGAACATTTGCACTCATTATTATCTCCACTGTTTTTAATCACTTGTTTTATTTTTCAACATTTATTTTTACCTAATAAAACCTGTAATATATAGCTTCTATGGGACTTGAACATTAACTTGTAATTTTATATTTTAGATGATTTTTTAATCTAAAAGCTGGACCATAAGCTTTATTAATATCCATTATTTCAAAGTTGAATGTGTTAATTCACTTCTGCTGATCTTGATGCTGTGATGTAAATCCTTACTTACAATGTCCTCGTCCACTTCCTGTATGTTGACGTCACATGACCCCTGCTTGAGATTAGTTGAAGGTCATGGAGGAGTGAGCTCCATGTTTCTGATGCTTCTTTCATCTCGGAGTCTGGGAAACAGAAAGCAGAGCAGTGCCACGTTGTGTTAGTTGTTGTTGGACATGGACAGCCCCGACCCAGCTGACACCTCCTCTGCCTCCTCTGTGTTCAGGGCCCCCCTGGTCCCGCTGGTAGAGATGGTCTTGACGGACAGCCTGGACTTCCTGGACCTGCCGGCCCTCCTGGACCTCCTGGCCTCGGGGGAGTAAGTTGTTGGTTTTTGTCTTCTCATACAGTTGTGTTTGAGTTGTGACTGTGTTGATGTGATGAACTGTTTGAGTTGTGACTGTGTTGATGTGATGAACTGTTTGAGTTGTGACTGTGTTGATGTGATGAACTGTTTGAGTTGTGACTGTGTTGATGTGATGAACTGTCTGTGTGTTCTTCGTGTTCAGTACCACGCCAAATGGCATAGATTTTTTAAAAAGTCCTTCCTTATTTGTTGTTGAAATGAAGCTCATCTTCTAGCAAACAATTTAAAAATGAACTTCAGAGCTGCGGTCAGACGACTGCCAGCTGTGTGTTGACGTCACATGACCAGCTGTATGTTGACGTCACATGACCAGCTGTATGTTGACGTCACATGACCAGCTGTATGTTGACGTCACATGACCAGCTGTATGTTGACGTCACATGACCAGCTGTATGTTGACGTCACATGACCAGCTGTATGTTGACGTCACATGACCAGCTGTATGTTGACGTCACATGACCAGCTGTATGTTGACGTCACATGACCAGCTGTATGTTGACGTCACATGACCAGCTGTATGTTGACGTCACATGACCAGCTGTATGTTGACGTCACATGACCAGCTGTATGTTGACGTCACATGACCAGCTGTATGTTGACGTCACATGACCAGCTGTATGTTGATGTCACATGACCAGCTGTATGTTGACGTCACATGACCAGCTGTATGTTGACGTCACATGACCAGCTGTATGTTGACGTCACATGACCAGCTGTATGTTGACGTCACATGACCAGCTGTATGTTGATGTCACATGACCAGCTGTATGTTGATGTCACATGACCAGCTGTATGTTGACGTCACATGACCAGCTGTATGTTGACGTCACATGACCAGCTGTATGTTGACGTCACATGACCAGCTGTATGTTGACGTCACATGACCAGCTGTATGTTGACGTCACATGACCAGCTGTATGTTGACGTCACATGACCAGCTGTATGTTGACGTCACATGACCAGCTGTATGTTGACGTCACATGACCAGCTGTATGTTGACGTCACATGACCAGCTGTATGTTGATGTCACATGACCAGCTGTATGTTGACGTCACATGACCAGCTGTATGTTGACGTCACATGACCAGCTGTATGTTGACGTCACATGACCAGCTGTATGTTGATGTCACATGACCAGCTGTATGTTGACGTCACATGACCAGCTGTATGTTGACGTCACATGACCAGCTGTATGTTGACGTCACATGACCAGCTGTATGTTGACGTCACATGACCAGCTGTATGTTGACGTCACATGACCAGCTGTATGTTGACGTCACATGACCAGCTGTATGTTGATGTCACATGACCAGCTGTATGTTGATGTCACATGACCAGCTGTATGTTGATGTCACATGACCAGCTGTATGTTGACGTCACATGACCAGCTGTATGTTGATGTCACATGACCAGCTGTATGTTGATGTCACATGACCAGCTGTATGTTGACGTCACATGACCAGCTGTATGTTGATGTCACATGACCAGCTGTATGTTGATGTCACATGACCAGCTGTGCGTTGTTTCAGCAGAAATAAAACTACAATGAGTGAAGCAGATGACTTTACTGTACTTTTTAATGACTATTTCAGAGTTTCACACAAATTAAAAACAAGCTTCTAGTTAGGTTGTTTCTGCTCAGTCTTTTTAACAAGCTCAGCACTTCAGTGACCTTTGACCTCTGATCTGGGCCTGGAGACTCACCCACCAGAACAGCAGCTGCAGGTCAGTTAGCATTGGCTAACTGCTAATGCTCAGCGAGCAGGCTAACTACTGTTAGCTGTTCTCAGATGAGTGTGTGACTGATGGAACAGAGGTGAAAACATCAAAGGTCATGACCTCAACTGTCAGAGCCACGCTCGCCTGCGTCAGCCATGTTGGATTTTGACACAGCGCTGAGTTCTGGATGCAGGCGGGACACAGCACTAGATAAAAACTTCTGACATGTTTATTTCAGTCATGCAGCTCTCACGATCACATCCCAGCTGCAGGGAACAGTTTGGACATTCGAGGTTATTTGTCATTCGCACCACATGTGGTACATGTGGTGGAACGAAATTATGTACACAAGGTCCCAGTTACATCCATCAATAAAAAGTAAAAGGAAAACAGTAATAACATCTAAGATAAGAACTAAGAAAAACATCTACTAAAAATACACTAAGTACTAATATCATAAAAAAACATTACTCCAAACAGCAGCACGAACATGAGTCTGTGTGAGCAGATGAACATGCAGGAACACAGCAACATGAAACAGATCAGCAGCAACATGAAACAGATCAGCAGCAACATGAAACAGATCAGCAGCAACATGAAACAGATCAGCAGCAACATGAAACAGATCAGCAGCAACATGAAACAGATCAGCAGCAACATGAAACAGATCAGCAGCAACATGAAACAGATCAGCAGCAACATGAAACAGATCAGCAGCAACATGAAACAGATCAGCAGCAACATGAAACAGATCAGCAGCAACATGAAACAGATCAGCAGCAACATGAAACAGATCAGCAGCAACATGAAACAGATCAGCAGCAACATGAAACAGATCAGCAGCAACATGAAACAGATCAGCAGCAACATGAAACAGATCAGCAGCAACATGAAACAGATCAGCAGCAACATGAAACAGATCAGCAGCAACATGAAACAGATCAGCAGCAACATGAAACAGATCAGCAGCAACATGAAACAGATCAGCAGCAACATGAAACAGATCAGCAGCAACATGAAACAGATCAGCAGCAACATGAAACAGATCAGCAGCAACATGAAACAGATCAGCAGCAACATGAAACAGATCAGCAGCAACATGAAACAGATCAGCAGCAACATGAAACAGATCAGCAGCAACATGAAACAGATCAGCAGCAACATGAAACAGATCAACAGCAACATGAAACAGATCAGCAGCAACAGTGATTATCCTGGTTAGATATTCATGAGTCTAACAGTAGAAACTTCCCAAACTGTATTAAAACTTCTGACATATTGCACAATTGAACATGTGTATCTTCTAACATTGTGTTGTTTTTCATCCTTCAACTCATCGTTCACTGATTTCCACTCAAATGATTTACACAAAGTGTATGTCTAAACCAATCCCTTTAATAAAAAAGTAGATTAAGCAGGGTTTCTATGATCATCCACACAAATATTGACCTTTTTTATTGTTTTTCATTTGTTTTCAATTACATAATATGGCTTATAAAAAACTGAAAGTCCTCTTTAAGTTTTCTTACAACTCCAAACCTGGAAAAGTCAGTTTGACATCATAAACAGCTTCAAGTTGTTATAAAACGTGTCTAGCTCTTTATTATTAAGAAGTTTTATGAATAAAAGAGGCAGATGTGAAATGTCCCTCTTCTTAACATGTTTTTATTTTTTTTCTCCAGAACTTCTCCCCTCAGATGTCTGGCGGCTACGATGAGAAATCTCCCTCCATGCCCGTGCCTGGACCCATGGTAGGACACACAGAAATACATTTACAATACTATAATATTAACAAGTATTACTTACTCCTGTAAATACTATAATATTAACAAGTATTACTTACTCCTGTAAATACTATAATATTAACAAGTATTACTTACTCCTGTAAATACTATAATATTAACAAGTATTACATACTCCTGTAAATACTATAATATTAACAAGTATTACATACTCCTGTAAATACTATAATATTAACAAGTATTACTTACTCCTGTAAATACTATAATATTAACAAGTATTACTTACTCCTGTAAATACTATAATATTAACAAGTATTACATACTCCTGTAAATACTATAATATTAACAAGTATGAGATACTCCTGTAAATACTATAATATGAACAAGTATTAGATACTCCTGTAAATACTATAATATTAACAAGTAGTAGATACTCCTGTAAATACTATAATATTAACAAGTATTACTTACTCCTGTAAATACTATAATATTAACAAGTATTACTTACTCCTGTAAATACTATAATATTAACAAGTATTACTTACTCCTGTAAATACTATAATATTAACAAGTATTACATACTCCTGTAAATAATATAATATGAACAAGTATGAGATACTCCTGTAAATACTATAATATTAACAAGTAGTAGATACTCCTGTAAATACTATAATATTAAAAAGTAGTAGATACTCCTGTAAATACTATAATATTAACAAGTATTACATACTCCTGTAAATACTATAATATTAACAAGTATTAGATACTCCTGTAAATACTATAATATTAACAAGTATTAGATACTCCTGTAAGAACTATAATATTAACAAGTATTAGATACTCCTGTAAGTACTATAATATTAACAAGTATTAGATACTCCTGTAAATACGATAATATTAACAAGTAGTAGATACTCCTGTAAATACTATAATATTAACAAGTAGTAGATACTCCTGTAAATACTATAATATTAACAAGTATTACATACTCCTGTAAATACTATAATATTAACAAGTATTACATACTCCTGTAAATACTATAATATTAACAAGAATTAGATACTCCTGTAAATACTATAATATTAACAAGTAGTAGATACTCCTGTAAATACTATAATATTAACAAGAATTAGATACTCCTGTAACTCGTGTACATGTCACATCCTGTCTGTCTGTGTGTGTGTGTGTGTGTGTGTGTGTGTGTGTCTGTGTGTGTGTGTGTGTGTGTGTGTGTGTGTGTGTGTGTGTGTGTGTATTGATGTGTAACATCAGCTGTATTTGATTGACAGGGCCCAATGGGACCTCGTGGACCTCCCGGACCTGCTGGTTCTAGTGTGAGTGGCACTTTTCTTTCCTTTCTAAGAAATATGATCAAACCTAAAATTATTTGATGAGAATGATTTTCCCACTTCCACCCAGGGAACATGAATTATTTCCTTCAGTCAGACACACTTTCCTTTATTGTCTTAAAAAGTACAAAACACACAATTTACTTTTCTGTTGATGATCTAAAGGCATCTGTGAAAACAATATTGACCGAAGACATTTTAGTTATGTTAATTTAAATGATGAGCTCATTTGTAACAATTCAGTTTATTGATAAAGCATCAAATCACAACAAAGTTGTCTCAGAGCACTTTACAGAAACATTCACATAGAAAAGTTGTCTATGTACGGAGGCAGCAGACTCGTTGGATCTTCACTTCATCACAGTCTTCCATCCTGAGCAAGCACAAAGGAGACAGTGGAAAGGAAAAACTCCCTTTTAACAGGAAGAACCCTCCAGGCTCAGGACAAGCGGCCATCTTCTTTGAGCAGCCGGTGTAGATGAAGGGGATGTAGAGTAAAAAAAGTTTGTAAGTTTCCAGGTCTGTTAGAGGCAAGGAAAGATTTTTAGTTTTATTTTTCATTTTGAACAGTTCTCTGGAAGTCTGGAATACTTCAAATGTTTCTGAGCTTCACACATTGCTTAGGAAATACTCTAAAGTACACAGTACTATAAAGAACCATCTACTTATTTAATCCATCCAGTATCTTCCACTTGTTCTGGAGTCAGGCTGAGCAGGGAGGTCCAGACATCTCTCTCCATAGACATCTCTCTCCATAGACATCTCTCTCCATAGACATCTCTCTCCATAGACATGTCTCTCCATAGACATCTCTCTCCATAGACATGTCTCTCCATAGACTTCTCTCTCCATAGACATGTCTCATTTGTCCTGGGAACGCCTTGGAGTCCTCTAAGAAGAGATGTCTATGGAGAGACATGTAGTCTCTGCAGCGTGTCTGGGGTCTCCTCCCAGTCAGACATGCCTGAACCACCTCACCTGGCTCCTCTGGATGAGGAGGAGCAGTGGTTCTCCTCTGGATGTGGAGCAGCAGTGGTTCTCCTCTGGATGTGGAGCAGCAGTGGTTCTCCTCTGGATGTGGAGCAGCAGTGGTTCTCCTCTGGATGTGGAGGAGCAGTGGTTCTCCTCTGGATGTGGAGGAGCAGTGGTTCTCCTCTGGATGTGGAGCAGCAGTGGTTCTCCTCTGGATGTGGAGGAGCAGTGGTTCTCCTCTGGATGTGGAGCAGCAGTGGTTCTCCTCTGGATGTGGAGCAGCAGTGGTTCTCCTCTGGATGTGGAGCAGCAGTGGTTCTCCTCTGGATGTGGAGCAGCAGTGGTTCTCCTCTGGATGTGGAGCAGCAGTGGTTCTCCTCTGGATGTGGAGCAGCAGTGGTTCTCCTCTGGATGAGGAGGAGCAGTGGTTCTCCTCTGGATGAGGAGGAGCAGTGGTTCTCCTCTGGATGTGGAGGAGCAGTGGTTCTCCTCTGAGTCTCTCCTGATGACTGAACTTCTGTCTCTGAGGGAGAGTCCAGCTGCAGAGGAAACTCACTTCAACCTCCTGGATCACGACCTCATTCTTTCAGTCTCTACAGACTTCATGACCAGAGGTGAGGGGAGGAACATAGACTGACCAGTAAACAGAGAGCTTTGTCTTACAGTTCAGCTCCTCTTCACCACAATGGACCAGCACAGAGTCCACAATACTGCAGACACTGCACAAATCTGTCTGCCAGTCCCACGCTCCATTCTTCCCTCCCTCATGAACAAAACCCAGAGATACTTGAACTCCTCCGCTTGAGGCAGAACCTCAGCCTGAATCCAAAGAGAAACCCAGTCTTGTCTGGTTGAGGACCATCACCTCACATCTGGAGATTCTCATTTCACACTCGTCTGTGAACTGCTCCAGTGAGAGCTGAAGACTACAGCGTTATGACTGCATCATCTGCAAAGAGCACAGATGAATCCTGAGACCACCCAACTGGGCTCCCTCTGCGACCTGGCTGCACGTGTAATTCTTTACATTCAATCATTAAAGTGTCACAGTAAAATGTGTGAAAACATTTCATGAGTACAAAGTGTTGCGCAGTACTGCGAGCAGCTTTTTGATACATCAAAAAATATATTAGCACATGGGATCAAACAGAGAAAATCTAAAGTGTGAGAAATATGAAGAAATGAATGTGTTAGCAACTTCCCTGACACACACACTCTCTAAATGTGTGTGTGTTTCTACAGGGACCTCAGGGACCCACAGGCCCTCCTGGTGAGCCTGGTGAGGCCGGAGCTCCTGTAAGTACCAACGACAGAAGAATCAAAACTCTGCAGTTTTTTAGACTTGTTGCCCTGCTGACTTGAACTGTTTGTCTTCAGGGTCCCATGGGTCCACGTGGACCTGCTGGTCCTTCTGGAAAGAATGGAGAAGACGTAAGTGGACTGCACAGTTCTCTGCAGAAAGCTTCGTGTTTCAGTCATGTCACGGTTGTCTTCTCTCCCCCATCAGGGTGAGGCTGGAAAACCTGGTCGCGCTGGTGAGCGTGGACCTTCCGGACCACAGGTAGATCTCTGGGTGTTTTTCATTGTCAGCTAAACAATAGATGAGCCAACATGGCATTGTTTGTTCTCCTCAGGGAGCTCGAGGTTTCCCAGGAACCCCTGGACTGCCCGGCATCAAGGGACACAGAGTAAGTTCTGTCCAATCAACCCAAAAGTACCCCCTTGTTATCCCGGTGTGTAAACTGTGTATCTCTGTTGTTCATCAGGGATTCAGTGGACTTGATGGTGCTAAAGGAGACACTGGCCCTGCTGGACCAAAGGTGTGTGATCTGCTGCTTCCTAACCATGTCCAGCTGTTTGGAGGAGTAACAGTGATGGGTAGTAGTGATGGGTAGTAGTGATATGTACATGCCAAGACCAGGCTCTGATCTGACCACAGGTCATGAAGTTGTGCTTCTGCTCACAGAGCACAGCTGAACACAAACACCTGAACATTCACACACGCTCTGAGTTTACACTCAACTCAGGTCCATTAGAATCCACTTGTGATGGCCTGAGGTGAGTGGATGTTGTGTGTGAATGAGATGCCGTCAGAGAGCTCAGAACAAACACTTCCTGAATGAGTCTCTGCCCACGGCAGCCATCTTGGTCCTTCTGTTGAACAGCTGAAGTCCTAGTTGTCTCCTTCCTGTCCTCACCTGCCTGTGTTTCTCTGCACCGTCAGGGCGAGGCTGGAGCCCCCGGTGAGAATGGAACTCCTGGAGCCATGGTGAGTACAAAGATGATTCCCACAGATCAGATCAGATCAGATCAGATCCGGCTGATTCACCGTCAACCTGTTTGGTTGTCTTCTTCTTCAGGGACCCCGAGGTTTGCCTGGTGAGAGAGGTCGCACCGGCGCTCCTGGATCTGCCGTGAGTCCACTCAAACACACGGCCAGCTCTGATGTGTTGTTGCTTATCAGTAATCAGTAACTGGTGATGTGTGTGTGCTGCAGGGAGCTCGTGGTAACGATGGTGCTGCCGGTGCTGCTGGACCTCCTGTAAGTCTAATTCTACAACCGCTGACTTCAAGTAAAAAAACAGCATTTTGTCCAAAAGGATTCTTTAAAGTTTCAGTGTGAAATATTAAGACCTGCCTGATAAAAGAAACAGGATCAGTATTTACAGCCCATTAAAGTGTGTGACAATAAAAAGATTGAAATGTTCTCAGGATTTATATTTAAGCTAGCTGAAGATCAGCTTCTTTATTAGCTGCCACAATTCAGCCTCACTGCATTAACACAATAAATCTAAAGACAGATTTGAAAAAAACAGGCTCCAGATTTAAAGCCAACAAAATGTGG
>JBBPBX010019050.1:14408-44890 GCA_038048925.1 Garcialebias charrua
AGTTGCAGGAGCTCCTGGTTTTCCTGGACCACGTGGACCCCCAGGACCTCAGGGTGCTGGTGGTGCCCCTGGACCCAAGGGTAACACTGTGAGTACAGCTGGGTGGAGCCACCCAGGACCTCTGCAGACGCGTGCACCTTGAGGCAGCAGCTGTTTGTGTTGTGTTGGAGAACGACACAGAAAATAATCACTGCTGATAAGAAACTTGTTTCCTGTTTGTTTTCTTCACATTTTCTTATTTTCACATGTTTCTCAGGGAGAAGTTGGTGCCCCAGGATCCAAGGGAGAGCCCGGTGCCAAGGGAGAGGCTGTGAGTCTACCACACAGCACATCAGAGCACACACATCAAAATGTATTTGATGCATTCAGCCTTTGACACTGTCTGTGCACGGGCTTTTCTCCAGGGCGCTCCAGGAGTTGCAGGACCCCCAGGACCTCATGGAGAGGAAGGCAAGAGAGGAGCCAGAGGAGAGCCTGGTGCTGCAGGTGCTCGTGGATCACCTGGAGAACGTGTATGTATCACTTTGAGTTGTTGTTGTCTGTTTTTTGACTCGTCGATTGGAGTCACTTGGAGATCAAAAGTTGGTATTTTAAAAGTATTTGTGTTGTTACTGCACAGCTGCAGCTATATAATGCAGTTGGCTAACAGCTGTTGTGTGTAAACATCTGGCTACATGAATGTTGTCCGGTGTTGCAGGCAGTAAAGGTTTGTTCATGTATATGTGGAGCTGCAAGTGCGTGTTTAGTCCAGCAGGAGGCAGTGTGTTCTGCTCTGAGGCTTCTTACCTCCAGCACCTTTCATCTGAAGCTGCCAGCATGTTTATTCAACGCTTACAGGTTTTCTTGTAAGACTTGTTTCTCTCTCCCTCTTATAGGGTGCTCCTGGTGGCCGTGGGTTCCCTGGTTCTGATGGCCCTGCTGGACCCAAAGTAAATAACAGTACACACAACTGAACCTATTCATTCACCTCATCTACAAAATACATGAATAGTTTTAGTTGAAGTCATTTTTCACTAACCCTCCTCTCTTCATAGGGAGTTACTGGTGAGCGTGGGGCCCCTGGTCTTGTTGGACCTAAAGGTTCCACTGGTGAGCCTGGCCGCACTGGTGAGCCTGGTCTCCCAGGAGCTAAGGTGAGGTACCCTGCCCTGCCATGAACACAATGTCTTCATCCCTGGGATCTCACTTGACCTCTGACCTTTGATCTGCAGGGTATGACCGGTAGCCCAGGAAACCCTGGACCTGATGGCAAGACGGGATCTGCTGTAAGACAATATCCAGCACTGCTAAGCTCATTTGTTCACACTGAAATTCATTTTTCATTTAACCTTCCCATCAGGGAGCCCCTGGACAAGATGGCCGACCTGGACCACCTGGACCTGTTGGAGCTAGAGGTCAGCCTGGAGTCATGGGATTCCCTGGACCCAAAGGAGCTGCTGTGAGTGTTTCACTAGCCCTGTGGTAGGTTCACACCAAGACTACGGCTCCTAAAAGTTGTCCTCCATGTTTGTTGGTATGCAGGGCGAGGGTGGCAAGCCTGGAGAGAGAGGAGTCATGGGCCCCACTGGCCCCGCTGTAAGTGCTTCACCTTCACTTTGAGTGAAACAGAAACCAGCAGGCTTTCTAAAACCCTGCCATCTTTGTTTCCAGGGAGCTCCTGGAAAGGATGGTGATGTTGGTGCTCAAGGTCCTTCTGGACCTGCTGTAAGTAACGCAGCGCAGCCATACAGGCTCAGCAGAACACTCCCTGGACTTCAGGTCCAAGGAGGGTCATTTCTGGTCACTGCTGTTGAATCTGACACCTCTTTGTGTATCTTTAGGGTCCTAGTGGTGAGAGAGGCGAGTCAGGACCTGCCGGCGCTCCTGGATTCCAGGGACTTCCTGGACCCCAAGGTGCTGTTGGTGAGACTGGCAAACCCGGAGAGCAGGTGTGAACTGAGACAAGACTCAACTAACTGTGATCAGTTAGAGAAAGAGCTTCTTCATCCTATTTGTCTTTGTGTGTAGGGTCTGCCAGGTGAGGCTGGTGCCGCAGGACCTGCTGGATCTAGAGTAAGTCTGTTAACTGTTGTCACCATCACCTAATAATCTGCTGTCACAAGCATTCAGGAGAGGAGGATTATTAAATAATGACTGCTGTTGTTCTGAGGTGTGTAATGGTTGGGTTTTAATACCCAAACTTCTCAACATCCAAAAAATGTAAATGTGTTTTGCACCAAGACTATCTAAAAGTAGACATGGACTGATCGCACCAGAGCGGTCTGATTTGAATTTGGTACAGCTTTTTAGTTTGAAATAATCTCTTAACTTGGAAAGATTGCTAACTAGCAAGCTCCTACACTTGTAGTGTGCACATTTTCAGACCACTATGGGCTGGCTTTAAAGCTAAAGGAATCAGGATAACTTTTATAAAAATGAGGTGGCATGCTTTTATCTCGATTTACAGAACAGCTGATAGTGGTGCACATCGCCTTGTACCATGTTAGCACATTAATTAGCATAATTAACTCTGAAGGTCTAGCTGGCACTCATAATGGTTTCCTTGCTCCTGTACCTGAACCTACCTCACATTCTGTCGCTCTTTCTCTTAGGGTGACAGAGGATTCCCCGGTGAGCGTGGTGCCCCTGGCCCTATTGGGCCTGCTGGTGCCCGTGGATCCCCTGGAGCTGCTGGAAACGAAGGCGCTAAGGTTATCATGGCTTATTTGATGTATTTCAGACTGTTAATTGGGTTTAGGTTACCTGAATTGTACTCACTGTGATTTTTTTTTTCTTTCTTCAGGGAGAAGCTGGAACCCCCGGTGCTCCTGGAGCTCAAGGTCCTCCTGGACTGCAGGGAATGCCTGGTGAGCGTGGCGCTGCTGGACTTCCAGGACTGAGAGGAGACAGAGTGAGTTGTCACAATAGCAGTCTTTAAAACGTCCTAGTACACACAATCAAACATGTGATTCTGAGAATACGCTGTCCTAATCACTTCTATGGGAGGTATGCATTGTGAATTCTAATCTTAACCACAGGAAGGACAGTTTGTTGTCATAATCACATCTAATGATGTTTATTACCACGTAACCCTCAGCTGGATCCTCATTAATCCAGAGATCTGATGAGCTGTGGGATCACTGTTAATGCTAACTGCTAAAACTCCAGGGTGACCAAGGACCCAAAGGTGGTGATGGAGCTCCTGGTAAGGATGGACCACGTGGCTTGACAGGACCAATTGGACTTCCTGGACCTGCTGGCTCACCTGGAGACAAGGGAGAGTCTGGTGGCCCTGGACCTGTTGGACCTGCAGGAGCCCGTGGAGCTCCTGTAAGTATTTTTACTTAACTGCAAAACTTTAGTTTGAAGTTTTTTAACTTCCTTATCCAAAATCTTTCAAATGTGGAATCAAAGTTTTTCTTTTTTTTTGACAGGGTGAGCGTGGTGAGGCTGGACCACCAGGACCTGCTGGATTCGCCGGACCTCCTGTAAGTTTTTTTTCTTCATGAATGCTGCAACATTTTCATATTTGGTTTTCTTTTGCTTGAAACTTTTTTAAATGTTCTAAATGTTTTGTCATGTTTTTCACTACAGGGTGCTGATGGACAGCCTGGATCTAAGGGAGAGCCTGGAGATAATGGTGCTAAAGGAGACATTGGTGCCCCAGGTCCTGCCGGACCAACTGGTGCTGCTGGACCTCAGGTATGACATCAAAGTGTAAAACCCAGTTTATGACACAACAAAATCTTTACACAGAATGACACAGAATGAAAAGTAAGTGTTCTTATTTATTTATTTCAGGGTCCCGTTGGAAACACTGGCTCTAAGGGAGCCCGTGGACCTGCTGGACCTCCTGTAAGTCACTGTCTGGTTGCTCTCTAATCCACCTGCCAAACTGCATATCTTTCTGATTTTTCTAATATCTGAACTGATTGAATACATATTTTCTCTAGACCCAGTAAACTGATGTGATTTTCCTCTTTAGGGTGCTACCGGCTTCCCTGGCGCTGCTGGCAGAGTTGGACCTCCTGGCCCCGCTGTAAGTCTTTCTCACAAATTATTTTAGTAATTATTGTTGTTCAGGTGAAGTGCGCTATTCAACATTTAAAACACTGTTACAATTTACCACTTCCTCCAACCTATAGGGCAATTCTGGACCTCCCGGACCTCCTGGACCTAGTGGCAAGGAGGGACCCAAAGGAAACCGTGGTGAGACCGGACCTGCTGGTCGCCCTGGTGAAGTTGGTGCTGCTGGACCCCCAGGACTTACCGGGGAAAAGGGTAGTCCTGGACCTGATGGCTCTCCTGTAGGTGTTCTTCTTCAAAATCATCCCAAAGCTCAGGGCTAAAATAACGAAAAATATCTATTTTCTTTTGATTTACTGTAAATTTTCATCTGTGGCACCAGAGAAAGTTAGCAGCATAAGAACATGTTTCCTGTCCATTTTCCTTCCTGTTTCTGTTGTCTAACCTCCTTCTCCCTGTTTCTCCCTGGTGCGTCCTGCAGGGATCTTCTGGTATTCCTGGACCTCAAGGTATTGCTGGACAGCGTGGTATTGTTGGTCTGCCTGGACAAAGAGGAGAGAGAGGTTTCCCTGGCCTGCCCGGACCTGCTGTGAGTTCCTTGTGTTAAACTATGATCCTATTTTACAAACATGCAAATCATTTAGTGGCTGACCATGGCACAGTGGTATGGCAGTGAACCTGAGACCAGAAAGTCACAGGTTTGATTACCTGCCATGTCTATATGTTGTGGTGTCCTTGAATCAAACACCTACTCCCTGTATGCTCCTCTGGGGCTTTGAAAGTTGCCCATTGCTCCACCTGGGTGTACCTCACATGTGATGGGTTAAATTCAGAGGACATTATATGAACTGTTCTAAAGGGGGTATTTATTTTTTTAAAATCTGTGAAACTTGATTTTGTCTGTCTGAAGCACTAGAAAATAAATGACAAATATCTAAGGGTATTTTAACTTAATGTGAAAATGTGTGACCCACAGGGAGAATCTGGAAAGCCAGGACCTTCTGGACCTGGTGGTGAGCGTGGACCTCCTGGACCCATGGGTCCTCCTGGTTTGGCCGGATCTCCTGGAGAGCCTGGACGTGAGGTACCAGGAAAAATGTTGCACACTCTCTATTTCCTGCCACAATGTTTTTATTTGTTAGTTAACCTTATTTGGTTTGTTGTAGGGAACCCCTGGTAATGAGGGAGCTGCTGGTCGTGACGGAGCCCCTGGACCTAAGGTAAGCTCATGTGTACCTGACCCAGGTTCCTTCATGAGCAACAATCTGGATTGCACTAGATGCTTGGTTGACATCTTTTGTTAGGAGAAAGAATATCTATATTACATGTAGCCCCATGTATAGAAAGGAGGTTCTGCGTTCAAATTATGACAATATCAATGTTTTAATGTTTTGGTTTTAGGGAGACCGTGGAGAGAATGGCCCTTCTGGTGCCCCTGGTGCCCCTGGACCCCCTGGTGCCCCTGGCCCTGTTGGACCTGCTGGCAAGAGTGGTGATCGTGGAGAGACTGTGAGTGACAAAGTCACTTTGATTACTAATTAGCTTAGCCTATGGTCCCATCGTGTGTATTTACTTGAAAATGACTTATCTGTGTTTCAGGGACCTGCTGGCCCAGCTGGCCCTGCTGGCCCTTCTGGACCTCGTGGCCCTGCTGTAAGTATTAACGTCATCATTAAAAGACTAACAATGTGTGTGAGGTGGAACAAAACAATAAATTCTTCTCTGTGTCCCAACAGGGACCTGCTGGAGCTCGTGGGGACAAGGGGGAGACAGGAGAGGCTGGAGAGAGAGGCATGAAGGGACACCGAGGATTTACTGGGGCACAGGGACCTCCTGGACCTTCCGTATGTTGCATTACCATATATCTCCAAATTACTGTACATAGATTACGTCTATATAGCTTTCAAAAATACTTTGTAAGGTCTTTGTTTTTGTTTGCACTCATAGGGACCTAATGGAGAGGCAGGACCTGCTGGTTCTTCTGGACCTGCTGGACCTAGAGTAAGTTTTCACTCTAAAATTCTGAACTGATGATGACTTGTGTTTTCCAAAATAGATTCATTCATCAGAAAAATTCAACTTTCATTAAGTTCCTCTGCGATCTTCGTAGGGTCCTTCTGGATCTGCTGGTACTCCTGGTAAGGATGGTATGTCTGGCCTTCCTGGACCCACTGGACCTCCCGGACCTCGTGGACGTTCTGGAGAGATGGGACCTGCTGTGAGTCCAACTATCCACCTGTTCTTCCATTCATCTATTTACTTTGTTTCTCCCAACAGTAGTAGTGTAGAGGTTGTGTTTTCCCATAAGAAGACTGAACTGTCAGAGAGAAACTAACCAAACCCTGTTTTCACTTAGGGTCCTCCTGGACCTCCTGGACCTGCTGGTCCACCTGGCGCTCCTGGTGGTGGATTTGACCTTGGCTTCATTGCCCAGCCCCAGGAGAAGGCCCCTGATCCCTTCCGTATGTTCCGTGCTGATGATGCTAATGTTCTCCGTGACCGTGATCTGGAGGTGGACAGCACCCTGAAGAGCCTGAGCCAGCAGATTGAGCAGATCCGCAGCCCTGATGGAACAAGAAAGAACCCTGCCAGAACCTGTAGGGACCTGAAGATGTGCCACCCTGACTGGAAGAGCGGTAAGTCAGAACTGACATCTTGCTTGTACATGTACCTTTTTGCACATGGTAGAAAATTGTATACAGCTTAGATAATGGTGGTGCAGTATATTTTTAAAAAACTTTGTCTGGAACACAGTTTTCCCAGGTTTTGACTTTTTATCTTTTACTTTGGTGTTGTTCAGGTGAATACTGGATTGACCCAGACCAGGGCTGTACTCAGGATGCCATCAAGGTCTACTGCAATATGGAGACTGGAGAGACCTGCGTATCACCAACCCAGCCTGAGGTGGCCAAGAAGAACTGGTACATGAGCAAGAACATTAAGGAGAAGAAGCATGTCTGGTTCGGAGATGCTATGAACAATGGCTTCCAGGTAAACACATGAAGCTACCTTACTCACACCAACAATCTTTACTTATTAATTTTTACTTTATCCTCCATCTCCTCATCTAAAATACGAGTTATGTTAGTTCTTGGAAATTCAAGGGAAATCAATAACACCTCTTCATATCTTCCCTTCTATGATTCCATCGTTGTTCTTACACTTCCAACCAGTAATTACTCCCCTTTGTTTCCTTCCTGCATAGTTTGAGTATGGAAGTGAAGGCTCCCTGCCAGAGGATGTCAACATCCAGATGACTTTCCTGCGTCTCATGTCCTCGGAGGCATCCCAGAACGTGACCTACCACTGTAAGAACAGCATTGCCTACATGGACGCCGCCGCTGGCAACCTCAAGAAGGCCCTTCTCCTCCAGGGCTCCAATGAAATTGAGATCAGAGCTGAGGGCAACAGCCGTTTCACCTACAGTGTCCTTGAAGATGGGTGTACGGTGAGGAAACATATTCTTCCACCTCTTCCTGATTAACAGCTGAACAAGTTTTCAATTTAGAAATTGTTCTTAACTGACATAAAAACATTTCTTTCCAATAGTTGTTCAGCTGGTCATGTTTTTAAAGGGTTTTAGACATGTCCTCTGAAAGAACTAGATAAGCAACCAAAGGGATTCAATCGTTTTGACTTCTGACACTAATATTACTTTGTCTTTTTTTTGCAGTCACACACCGGAACATGGGGCAAGACAATCATTGATTACAAGACATCGAAAACATCTCGTTTGCCCATTATTGATATTGCTCCTATGGACGTTGGTGCTCCAGACCAAGAGTTTGGACTTGAAGTTGGACCCGTCTGTTTCTTGTAAAAAGAAAAATCTGGACTTGAAAGTGTTGTGTGTGTGAGCGTGTGTGTGCGTTTTATTTTTTAGCAGTCATCCCAACCCCAATAAGAACCCCCCAACAAAACATTTGTTTTATGTCACTTGATTGAAACATCGGCCCCCTCGTTCCTGATCCTACATGTTTACATTTGGCTGTTGTTCTGATGGTCCACTTTGCCTACAACCTGCACTTCTTCAACAACAAGATGGTGGCGGCGTGGTTGCGTCTGCATCATAGTGTTTGGGACCACTACGTTTCTCCGTTTGGACTTTTCTTCCTTTGTTCTTCTTGCCATCACCAACACCACGGATCTTGTAGAGAAGACTTTTGGTTTCACTGGCAACAAGAAAATAATATATGCCTTTGTAAAGTGTAAAAAAACCTCCCGTCGTCTTCCAGCCAGACCAGGCCTCACACACAGCTGACTTTGTATTTTCTACGCCTCTGAGGAGGGACAGGACAAGCCTAACACACAGAATTGTTTTGTACCATGTTTTAGGTGTTGATGAATAAACGGTGAAACTGACAGATATGTTTGTGTTTGTTGTTGTGCCCTCCTCTGGGTGGACAGCACCCCAACACCACCCTAACACCACCTGCAGCTGCTGGGATGTGTTTGTTCTTGTGGTTGCTTTTCATCGTCTGTTTCTCCCTTTTTTAATTCTGAAAGAAAAGTTACATTAAAACTGCCAGCAGAGAAACACAAGTTTAAAAACATTTTTTTGTAAGGATGTGATGGCTACCTCAAAATAGAAACTAATTCCAGCTGTAAGAAGTGTTTTTGAAGTGAAGCCTGCTTTAGTTGTGGCAGTCGCTGGAGGTTTGCTGACACTTTCAACACAAGCAGAAACAACTAAGTTGCTGTTGTTTATTTGAGGCATGCAGGCTGTCCGCTCCGTGACACTGTTGTGTAGTGTTACACTGTTGTGTAGTGTTACCAGTGTTGTGTAGTGTTACCAGTGTTGTGTAGTGTTACCAGTGTTGTGTAGTGTTACCAGTGTTGTGTAGTGTTACCAGTGTTGTGTAGTGTTACCAGTGTTGTGTAGTGTTACCAGTGTTGTGTAGTGTTACCAGTGTTGTGTAGTGTTACAGTCAGGCCACCTCTTGGTGCTAACATGAAACCACAGCTGTTTCTCATTTGTTTCCTGCAACAATCAAAGTCTAAACATTCACATCAGGGCCAGAAAAAGAGACATCAGAGTTTGTGAATTTTAAAGATACACTAATGGGGAAAAACACCACAAGGATCTGTATCTATTTTGTATATGTATTATAAATTGAGATGTTTTTAATTATTTTGAATGCTGAAATAAAGCATGTTAAGTGGTCTAAGATTGAATCTCGTCTACTTCCCTGAAATGACTGGCACCACACAAACTACAGCACAAACTACAGCTCTTTAAGCTTCTAAAAGAAAACCACAATGTCTGAAACCGTCTGAACACACAACAAAACACCTGTTTCATGTCACTTAACATCTGTTTAATAACATCCCTGCTGGATGAATCCATTCACAAATCCAAGAAACATTTTAAATCCATCCAACCAACCATCATCCATCCATCCAACCAACCACTGAAAACTCGGACTGTTTCCTTCTCCAACTCTGCACCCTGGTTCACTCCAGCACTCAGCTCTCTGAAAACCAAAGGTCGGCGGCTAGAGCGTCTTTATAAAAAATCTGGTCTCACAATTCACAAGGAACTTTATGCAAACCACCTCATCCATTACAAGAACAGTATTTCTCAAGCCAAATCCAGCTACTTCTCAGACATCATCAGTTCTAATGTTGGTAATTCAAAAACATTGTTCTCTCTCCTTCACCGTTCTGTCTCATCTCCTAACTCTCTACCCTCTCACATGGTTTCCACAGAATTTTGCAACTCCCTGATGTCATATTTCAATGAAAAGATTATTTCAATTCATAAACACCTTGGACCAAATACTGCCCCCACATCCTTGTTGAACTCCCCCTCCCTCCCTCCCTCCCTTTCTCTGTCTTCTCCCTCCCCTCTGCTGATGACATTGCTGACATTATCAGCAAGTCCAAGTCCTCATCCTGTCAACTTGACCCATTTCCCACAGTTCTTGTTAAATCCTGTCTCCCGTCTCTGCTCCCTATCATCACTAATATCATCCACTCCTCCCTAACCTCTGGCATTGTTCCCACAGCCTTCAAATCTGCTGCCATCACCCCCATCATCAAGAAACCAGGTCTTGACTTCACCAACTTCAGTAATCTTCGTCCGATCTCCAATCTGCCCTTCATCTCCAAGATCCTTGAAAAAACTGTTGCTAGTCAACTTCACTCACACCTGTCCAACAACAACATTTATGAAGAGTTTCAATCTGGATTTCG
This sequence comes from Garcialebias charrua, assembly GCA_038048925.1. Lineage (NCBI taxonomy): Eukaryota > Metazoa > Chordata > Actinopteri > Cyprinodontiformes > Rivulidae > Garcialebias > Garcialebias charrua. Next base: position 24,609 of record JBBPBX010019050.1, read on the forward strand.
CCCCCACCATAGCACCGAAACAGCTCTAGTAAAAATTACTAACAACCTTCTTCTTGCTGCTGACTCTGGTCTTCTGTCCATCCTCATCCTTCTTGATCTAAGTTCTGCCTTCGACACCATCTGTCATTCTATCCTCCTCAACAGACTAACCTCCATTGGCATCTCAGCGCATCACTAAGAGGTGGTGGGGGGACACCATGGACAGGTCTCTAGTCCATCACAGGGACACATGGACAGGTTTCTAGTCCATCACAGAAACACCATGGACAGGTCTCTAGTCCATCAAAGGGACACCTGGACAGGTCTCTAGTCCATCACAGGGACACATGGACAGGTCTCTAGTCCATCACAGAGACACCTGGACAGGTCTCTAGTCCATCACAGAGACACCTGGACAGGTCTCTAGTCCATCACAGAGACACCTGGACAGGTCTCTAGTCCATCACAGAGACACCTGGACAGGTCTCTAGTCCATCACAGGGACACCTGGACAGGTCTCTAGTCCATCACAGAGACACCTGGACAGGTCTCTAGTCCATCACAGGGACACCTGGACAGGTCTCTAGTCCATCACAGAGACACCTGGACAGGTCTCTAGTCCATCACAGGGACACCTGGACAGGTCTCTAGTCCATCACAGAGACACCTGGACAGGTCTCTAGTCCATCACAGAGACACCTGGACAGGTCTCTAGTCCATCACAGGGACACCTGGACAGGTCTCTAGTCCATCACAGAGACACCTGGACAGGTCTCTAGTCCATCACAGAGACACCTGGACAGGTCTCTAGTCCATCACAGGGACACCTGGACAGGTCTCTAGTCCATCACAGAGACACCTGGACAGGTCTCTAGTCCATCACAGGGACACATGGACAGGTCTCTAGTCCATCACAGAGACACCTGGACAGGTCTCTAGTCCATCACAGGGACACCTGGACAGGTCTCTAGTCCATCACAGGGACACCTGGACAGGTCTCTAGTCCATCAAAGGGACACCTGGACAGGTCTCTAGTCCATCACAGGGGCACCTGGACAGGTCTCTAGTCCATCACAGTGACACCTGGACAGGTTTCTAGTCCATCACACGGACACCTGGACAGAATCCAGTCAATCACTGGAGACTATTGGACAGCACTGCAGTCCATCACAGGGACACCTGGACAGGTCTCTAGTCCAGGACAGGGACACCTGGGCAGGTCTTCTGTCCATGACAGGGACACCCGGACAGGTTTCTAGTCCATAATAGGGACACCTGGACAAATTTCTAGTCCATTACAGGGACACCTGGACAGGTCTTCAGTCTATGACAGGGACACCTGGACAGGTCTCTAGTCCATGACAGGGACACCTGGACAGATCTCTAGACCATCACAGGGACACCTGGACAGGTCTCTAGTCCATGACAAGGACACCATGGACAGATCTCCAGTCCATAACAGGGACACCTGGACAGGTCTCTAGTCCATCACAGGGACACCTGGACAGGTCTCTAGTCCATGACAAGGACACCATGGACAGATCTCCAGTCCAACACAGGGACACCTGGACAGGTCTCTAGTCCATGACAAGGACACCATGGACAGATCTCCAGTCCAACACAGGGACACCATGGACAGGTCTCTAGTCCATGACAAGGACACCATGGACAGGTTTCTAGTCCATCACAGGGACACCTGGACAGGTTTCTAGTCCATCACAGGGACACCTGGACAGGTCTCTAGTCCATCACAGGGACACCTGGACAGGTCTCTAGTCCATCACAGGGACACCTGGACAGGTCTCCAGTCCATCACAGGGACACCTGGACAGGTCTCTAGTCCATCACAGGGACACCTGGACAGGTCTCCAGTCCATCACAGGGACACCTGGACAGGTCTCTAGTCCATCACAGGGACACCTGGACAGGTCTCTAGTCCATCACAGGGACACCATGGACAGGTCTCTAGTCCATCACAGGGACACCATGGACAGATCTCTAGTCCATCACAGGGACACCATGGACAGATCTCTAGTCCATCACAGGGACACCATGGACAGATCTCTAGTCCATCACAGGGACACCATGGACAGATCTCTAGTCCATCACAGGGACACCATGGACAGGTCTCTAGTCCATCACAGGGACACCATGGACAGATCTCTAGTCCATCACAGGGACACCCTGGACAGGTCTCTAGTCCATCACAAGGACACCTGGACAGGTCTCCAGTCCATCACAGGGACACCTGGACAGGTCTCTAGTCCATCACAGGACACCTGGACAGGTCTCCAGTCCATCACAGGGACACCTGGACAGGTCTCTAGTCCATCACAGGGACACCTGGACAGGTCTCCAGTCCATCACAGGGACACCTGGACAGGTCTCCAGTCCATCACAGGGACACCTGGACAGGTCTCTAGTCCATCACAGGGACACCTGGACAGGTCTCTAGTCCATCACAGGGACACCTGGACAGGTCTCTAGTCCATCACAGGGACACCTGGACAGGTCTCCAGTCCATCACAGGGACACCTGGACAGGTCTCTAGTCCATCACAGGGACACCTGGACAGGTCTCCAGTCCATCACAGGGACACCTGGACAGGTCTCTAGTCCATCACAGGGACACCTGGACAGGTCTCTAGTCCATCACAGGGACACCTGGACAGGTCTCTAGTCCATCACAGGGACACCATGGACAGGTCTCTAGTCCATCACAGGGACACCATGGACAGAGCTCCAGTCCATAACAAGGACACCTGGACAGGTTTCTAGTCCATCACAGGGACACCATGGACAGAGCTCCAGTCCATAACAAGGACACCTAGACATGTTTCTAGTCCATCACAGGGACACCATGGACAGAGCTCCAGTCCATAACAAGGACACCTGGACAGGTTTCTAGTCCATCACAGGGACACCATGGACAGAGCTCCAGTCCAACACAGGGACACCATGGACAGAGCTCCAGTCCAACACAGGAACACCATGGACAGAGCTCCAGTCCATAACAAGGACACCTGGACAGGTTTCTAGTCCATCACAGGGACACCATGGACAGATCTCCAGTCCATAACAAGTACACCTGGACAGGTTTCTAGTCCATCACAGAGACACCTGGACAGGTCTCCAGTCCATCACAGGGACACCATGGACAGGTCTCTAGTCCATCACAGGGACACCATGGACAGATCTCTAGTCCATCACAGGGACACCATGGACAGGTCTCTAGTCCATCACAGGGACACCATGGACAAGTCTCTAGTCCATTACAGGGACACCTGGACAGGTCTCTAGTCCATCACAGGGACACCTGGACAGGTCTCTAGTCCATGACAGGGACACCTGGACAGGTCTTCTGTCCATGACAGGGACATCCGGACAGGTTTCTAGTCCATAATAGGGACACCTGGACAAATCTCTAATCCATGACAGGGACACCTGGACAGATCTCCAGTCCATCACAGGGACACCATGGACAGGTTTCTAGTCCATCACAGGGACACCATGGACAGATCTCCAGTCCATCACAGGGACACCTGGACAGGTCTCTAGTCCATCACAGGGACACCTGGACAGGTCTCTAGTCCATCACAGGGACACCTGGACAGGTCTCTAGTCCATCACAGGGACACCTGGACAGGTCTCCAGTCCATCACAGGGACACCTGGACAGGTCTCTAGTCCATCACAGGGACACCTGGACAGGTCTCTAGTCCATCACAGGGACACCTGGACAGGTCTCTAGTCCATCACAGGGACACCTGGACAGGTCTCTAGTCCATCACAGGGACACCTGGACAGGTCTCTAGTCCATCACAGGGACACCTGGACAGGTCTCAGTCCATCACAGGGACACCTGGACAGGTCTCTAGTCCATCACAGNGAGTTAACAACATATTCTTTAGTTTAAAACTTATGGCTAAAACTACACAAGATATATTTTGCACTGTTTTGCACTACAAGAAAGAAGCCTAATGCTTGAGTTGTTAATTATTTAAAAACTCTCTGGACCTAGTAGTGAAATTTTCTTAATAGAGATTATTTTGTGGTATAGCAGTTTTCAAAATAAATTATGGCAAAAGGACACCCTATGCTTTTTTTTCATTCCTATTGCAAGTTTTATACCAAAAACATATTGCGATATATATCGTTATCGCCACCCTTCACAATACATATCGTGATGTGAATTTTATGCCATATCGCACATCCCTACTGGGCATTAGTTTGCGGGCAAAGGTTCCGGTCCCGGACTCTCCTTTCCTGGTTGTGGGGGCGAACGTATAGTACCAGACCCCGTCTCCCACTTGGAGTCCCTCGTGAGAGACCTTTTGGTCATAGTATGCCTTACGTCCTTCAGCGGATTTTTCCAGGGTTTTCTGGGCAAAAGCAAAAGTGTTTCTGAGGTGTTTATTCAAGTCTTTCATGTATTGTTGTGTGGTGTAGGCTGTCGCCATGGTGGCGTCGCCTGGTTGGTACAACAGGTGTAGAGGGAGAGTCGTTTGTCGACCGGTCATCATCTCGAAGGGAGAGATGCCAGTTGATGTGTGTGGAGTGGCCCTTATGGCCATGAGGACCAGAGGGAGTTTCACGTCCCAGTCCCTGTGGTTTGCAGCTACGTAATTCTTCAAAATACTCACCACAGTTCTGTTTGCTCTCTCAACTTGGCCTGAAGCCTGTGGGTGGTAGTCAATATGGAAGTTGGCTTTGACGCCTAGCGTCTTCCACAGTTCTTTCATCACTTCACCTGTGAAGTGTGTACCTTGGTCTGCGTTCACCCTGAGGGGGAGTCCAAACCTTGAGAATACATGATTCATTAGGTACACCTTCGTGGTATCTACTTATCACTTATTGAACCCAAGCACCCCTCCATTCTGGTTTTTAATTCCAATTGAGTGGCTAAAGGGTAGCCTGGTTAAAACCAGACCCTTGTCCTTCACTTCGCTTTGTACTAGGGTCTGGACTTTCTCCATAGAGAACCGATTCTTGCTGGAGGTGTGGCCTCTGCTGAGGAACAAAACCATTGGATCTTAGAAAAATTTTGAACAGGGAAAAGCATTCTGCTCCCTCCCCCTCAGAGCCATATATGGCTGCTCCCCCGTGGTCTGTTGAACTTGACATCTGCTCCGCCTCCTGCTGCATTTTCTCTCGCTGCCACTGCATATTCTGTGTTTATATGTTAATAAAACTTTCTAAAAAAAAAAAACATGGAGCGCTGGTCTAGCACACCAGAAGACCAGAAAATCTGCCGGGACTCGGGCAGCAACGTAAAACCCGAGTTTAATTCTCTCGTGACAACCTGCCATTTCCTCATTCATTTGCACTCAGCAGAGAGAGAGGAAGAGGGAGGAGGGAGCGATCACTTGACTTTTGGAAAAAAAACAAAAGAAAACTCCAGATAAGGGATTAAGAAGGGGAATTTAATACATTTATGTCACATATAAAACAGTCCTGCATCGCTTTGCATCGCTTTGAATGAGAACATGTGGATACTCGCTGGCTGCGTGCTGGGACAGGTGGGGGCGTGGGTTAGGGGCCAAAAACTCCGCCTTCTGTTCTCTGATTGGTCCGGAAACTCCGCCTTCTGTTCTCTGATTGGTCCGGTCAAAAATCAGCCGGAGAAATCGTTGTCTATGGGAGAAGTCCCAGACTGAGCAGTAAAGGGAAATGAGAATTGAGCGAAGCTGTGCAGGAAGGCAAGGGCCAGGCTAGCTAAAGGGTGCTACAATACTGTTGTTGAAGAAATGCATAAAACAAAGAAAGATGCTGCAAATGAAGAAAGCTCTTTGATGTTTGCAACATGAGTTTGGTGATTCTGTACATAATGCAAACTTTATGAGTGTGCTGATAGTAAACAGGTGGGTAGAAACTAGAACACTGACTCAGTTACATGTGGGAAAATGTGAATGAGTAGTTTTACTACACAGCACTTTTTTAACTTAAAAAAGTCCTTTCCTATCAACACAAATAAAATGATGTGAAACATGATGGTTGCTTCTTACCAAGTTCAGCGGGCTGCTGTGCTGTGCTGGTGCTAGGCTGCAACAGAGCTCTGGCTGGTGTAGATGCTGCAGATGGAGCAGGGGCAGAAGCCAGAGCGCTTGGAGGGTCCACAATGAGATTTGTAGATGAACCGTCACATGCCGGGAGACATTCTGGATTAAAATAGAATGGAAAAACAGGCGCAGAGCACAGTTAACACTGATGCTAATTAGCTGTCCTATTACATTCAATCCTCTTTTGTTTGTTCAAAATAGGCTTAAAACCAATGGGATGAGTATCTTAAAATACATTTAAAGTTAGAAAACACTCACTGGGGTGAGAATCTTTCAGTGTCTGGCGATTCAATTACGATTTTTGGTGTCATGATTAGATTCAAAATCGATTTTTTGATCCAGAAACTATTTTTTTAATTGAAATGGTCATAAATTTTGTTGCATTTGCATAACTGACAAGCTGAAAAGATTAAACAACAATGTAAACAAATACCCTGATGCATGCTACATGCATGCAATAGAAAATTTATTTTAAACAATAATTTTAGGCTCTTAACTGTATCAACTCTTTTTGCATCATTTTATAATTATACCAAAAATAGGAAAAAATACAAGTGTGCATCAAAATTCTGTAACTTAAATTACCAGTAGTAGGTTAGCTTTGTTGCCTGGATTTTTCCAAAAATAAAATGAATAAAAATCTAGGAACAATTAATCAGTGAATTCATTCAACCATCCTTTATCTTTACACACTTCTTCCTTTTTGAGTCATGGGAGGTCACTGGTGCCCATATCCAGCGAGAGGCGGGGACACTCTGGACAGGTCTCCAGTCCATCACAGACAAATTATTGAAAATGTATAAATACAAAAGTAAACAGACTTCAGCCTACAATAGTGCATTAACCTTTAACTCAAAATAAAATACAGACTTCCCAGTTTTTTTTAACCATATTGTTCTAACATTTGCACTACAGGGAACCCTCGAGTTACGTCACCCCCGAGCTACGGCAACTCAGACTTAAGGCCGAGATACAGTGAAGCAGACTCCGTATACGCGCGTATACGCGGAGCCTCTGCTACAGCTCGGCTGATGTTCTCGCGTAGATTCTCGTGTTTTCGCTCCAAATTCTAACGTCATTTCCTCCGTACCGTCACTTCCGATCGTCACTTCCGCTAGCAGCTGAGCACGGAGAGGACTCAACTGAGCTCGCTGATTGGTCACTTTGACACGCCTACTGAAATGATTGACAGATTTCAGTCAGCTCAAAGTGAAACCTATCATGAGCAGCTCGCTCAGACTTCTGCGGTGTTCTGATACGGTCTTTCTACTATATATGTTATAAAAAGTTCTCTCAGAAATAAAAATAATAACAGGGAGTGCTTTTCCTGCAGCCCACAGCCCACCACAGCCCACCAGGGAATATATAAAACATCGCGCACCCAGGTAGGACCTGAATTCATTCATTTCATTCATCGAGTGAACGGAGGAAGAAGCGGTTACTTGACTTTAGGCAAAAAAACAAAAGAAAAGGCCCGATCAGCGATAAAAAAGAGGAATTTATTTCATTTGTGTAACATACAAAACAGTCCGGAGCCGGGGAAGTTTAGGTCAGACACCGCGCATCGCGTATGCGAATCGCGTATGCGTAGTAAAAAAATACTTTTGCGCGTACTTGCCCTGAGGGGCTACGCAGGGCTACGCTGCGTACGGGGCATACGTACGCTGCGTATTGGCGTATCGTGAGGACGCTCGAGTGTATCTCGCCCTTTACGATTTGCCTCTTTGAAAGAATGCCATCGAGATACGGCAAAAAAAAAGGAGTTACGAACGAGTCATATTAGAAGTATGTAATCGAGATTCGGCAAAAAAGTGCGTCATTACGGCAAGCGGCAAGGTGGGGGAGGGGTACAGTACCTTGACTGTTCACGCATGACAGTGCGCATGACCGTGGAGTAGGGGTGGGGCGACACTGCCGTACTATTTAAAGTGACACGCCATTTTGACCACGTTGTGGAGTTTCTGCGAGAGAGAGAAGAGCAAACGTACGTATCGATCTGTATCATCATCATTTAGCATAGCATTTAGCATAGCATTTAGCATAGCATTTTATTAGCGACAGTTAGGAGGATTAGGTTTAGCGAGTGTTTTTTAGTAGCAACAGTTAGGAGGATTAGGTTTAGCGAGAGTGTTTTTAGTAGCGACAGTTAGCATAGGTTTAGCAAGTTTTTTTTTTTTTTTATTAGCGACATTTTTTGGGGGGAGTTAAAATGGGACCCAAGAGACCGTCGAAGTCCTCGGATAAGGGTGCGGGTAAGAAACCCAGGCAAACTTCCATCTGATCCAGGTTTGAACTTGAGAAAAACATCAGTCTACCTACACTTCAGTCAAAGTAAGGGAATATTGTTTCCTTTTTCTGCTGCTTCTAGCTTTTTTAGAGTTCATGGACTTCTTTTTCATGCACATGGACATGGACTGCACACCAAGGCACTGGTTTCAAAAACATGATGGTTGCAACATGTTTCTGATGGATTTGATTTTATGCTGATTTGGTACTGATTCATGTCAATAGCTGCTGCTGCTGATGGATGGATGGATGGATGATGGATGGATGGATGTGAGTTGCTACTGATTTGCTGCTGTTTGATGTTAACAGTTGCTGCTCTTTGAGAAGTGTTCATGGTTCATGGTTGACATCATTTTGCTGATGGATGGATAGATAGATGGATGGATGGATGGATGGATGTGAGTTGCTACTGATTTGCTGCTGTTTGATGTTAACAGCTGTTGCTCTTTGAGAAGTGTTCATGGTTCATGGTTGACATCATTTTGCTGATGGATGGATAGATAGATGGATGGATGGATGGATGGATGGATGGATGTGAGTTGCTGCTGATTTGCTGCTGTTTGATGTTAACAGCTGCTGCTCTTTGAGAAGTGTTCATGGTTCATGGTTGACATCATTTGCTGATGGATGGATGGATGGATGGATGTGAGTTGCTGCTGATTTGCTGCTGTTTGATGTTAACAGCTGTTGCTCTTTGAGAAGTGTTCATGGTTGACATCATTTTGCTGATGGATGGATAGATGGATGGATGGATGGATGGATGGATGTGAGTTGCTGCTGATTTGCTGTTGTTTGATGTTAACAGCTGCTGCTCTTTAAGAAGTGTTCATGGTTCATGGTTGACATCATTTGCTGATGGATGGATGGATGGATGTGAGTTGCTGCTGATTTGCTGCTGTTTGATGTTAACAGCTGCTGCTCTTTGAGAAGTGTTCATGGTTCATGGTTGACATCATTTGCTGATGGATGGATGGATGGATGGATGTGAGTTGCTGCTGATTTGCTGCTGTTTGATGTTAACAGCTGCTGCTCTTTGAGAAGTGTTCATGGTTCATGGTTGACATCATTTTGCTGATGGATGGATGGATGGATGGATGTGAGTTGCTGCTGATTTGCTGCTGTTTGATGTTAACAGCTGCTGCTCTTTGAGAAGTGTTCATGGTTCATGGTTGACATCATTTGCTGATGGATGGATGGATGGATGTGAGTTGCTGCTGATTTGCTGCTGTTTGATGTTAACAGCTGCTGCTCTTTGAGAAGTGTTCATGGTTCATGGTTGACATCATTTGCTGATGGATGGATGGATGGATGGATGTGAGTTGCTGCTGATTTGCTGCTGTTTGATGTTAACAGCTGCTGCTCTTTGAGAAGTGTTCATGGTTCATGGTTGACATCATTTTGCTGATGGATGGATGGATGGATGTGAGTTGCTGCTGATTTGCTGCTGTTTGATGTTAACAGCTGCTGCTCTTTGAGAAGTGTTCATGGTTCATGGTTGACATCATTTGCTGATGGATGGATGGATGGATGGATGTGAGTTGCTGCTGATTTGCTGCTGTTTGATGTTAACAGCTGTTGCTCTTTGAGAAGTGTTCATGGTTCATGGTTGACATCATTTTGCTGATGGATGGATAGATGGATGGATGGATAGATGGATGGATGGATGTGAGTTGCTGTTGATTTGCTGCTGTTTGATGTTAACAGCTGCTGCTCTTTGAGAAGTGTTCATGGTTCATGGTTGACATCATTTGCTGATGGATGGATGGATGTGTAGTGGGCATGACCTTGTCCACTTTTAAGACACCTGTGTACTTTTGAACTGTCCAGTGATGACCTTTACTGACCTCTCAGTAAAGCAAGACATTTACTACAAAATCATTCATTTAGCTATAATCTGATAACATAGTCACCAAAAAGAGACTATTTCTATCTTTGATTTTAGGCTGATGTGATCAAAAGAATAACTTTTGTCATTTTCATGATGTGTGCTTTTAAGCTGTGTTATTCTGTGAGAGTTAAACTGTGTTCACTGCTGTGTCAAAGGTGAAATCTCGGGTCACAGAGACCGGACGGTTTTGTTTAGAAACTCAGAGGACAGGTTAATCCGTTGTTTTTCATGAACAAGGCTCCAGCTTCTCTGTCTTTTCCTAAACAAATCTCCCTCTGCTCTGGCTGTAACCTTGGGTCGTGATAAGACAAGTGAACTCCTCTCTTTGAATCCTGCTTTAAGTTCTAAGCTGTGGCTGGAACGAGAGTCGGCAGGAGTCTGCAAGAGTCTGCAGAGTTTGGAAGGAACCAGCAGGTTCCTCAGAGTTTCTGGGAGCTTAAAAAGAGATGTGAACCTTTCCCAAAGAGCTGGGTACGTTTGGTCAAGAGCTAACGACCTGCGTCTTCAGCTAAGGACTGATAACAGGCTGTTATGAGTCCACTTCGAATAAGCGTAAGCTCAAACTTTGTTATTCCTTCCTGGAATAAATTATCTTGAGCCAAGAAACCACGACTGTCACGGCTTCTGCCGACGAAAGCGAGTATCACCGACACCGACAAGGTAAACACGTCTGGAGTCCAGCTTGGACTTGCGGGACCGACGACTCGTCAGTCCAAGGCTGACCACAGCTCTTTGCCAGAACCAAGGCGGACGTCTTAAGGTAAAGGAGCAGCTGTTTGCTTACTGGAGGTGTGATGATATCTTAGCTGGACGCGTACGGAAGAGTGTCATCTGGTTTCATAAATGCAAGATAAACTTCCTCTCTTAACCTCCCAATTCTTCTTAAATCTTTCCTCCTATCTTCCCTCTCAATCTAAGCTGGAAACTATAATTAAGCTGAAGAGCCCACAGACTAAATATGTTAACATCCAATATTGAAGTCTGTTGTGTTAAATTTAAGTGTGCTGACGTATTAATTTGAAAGAAAGTGAAATCATGTCAATCAAGTGTAATGGTGTTAATTTAGTTGATTTATTTTAAATAAATGATAGTGTCTCTTTGACATATCAAACTAAGTTAACGTCTTTGTCACTTAATGGCTTTGTGTATTTATCCATCATAAAGATCACAGAAATATTGGGTAAACTGAAAAAGAACAGAATCCGTGAATTTACTATTCAATCTGAATAAGTAAATTAATTAAGGTAAAGAGGTCAGTATTAATATTGACCTCCTCATAACCCCTTACAGATGGATGGATGTGAGTTGCTGCTGATTTGCTGCTGTTTGATGTTAACAGCTGCTGCTCTTTGAGAAGTGTTCATGGTTCATGGTTGACATCATTTTGCTGATGGATGGATGGACGGATGGATGTGAGTTGCTGCTGGTTTACTGCTGTTTGATGTTAACAGCTGCTGCTCTTTGAGAAGTGTTCATGGTTCATGGTTGATATCATTTTGCTGATGGATGTGATGGATGGATGGATGGATGGATAGATGGATGGATGGATGTGAGTTGCTGCTGGTTTGCTGCTGTTTGATGTTAACAGCTGCTGCTCTTTGAGAAGTGTTCATGGTTCATGGTTGACATCATTTGCAGATTATGGTTGAGAACTGTTTAGGAAGAGATTTGTATTTTTTATGCTTTCTCTGTGCTGAAAAATACATTACTGTACCTTTTAAAAGTTTCTGAACTGGACTTGTTTTCATACATGTCAGTAGATTTTTTAAATTACAGTACACATGTGCTATGTTGAGTAGCATTGTCTAACATTGCTGTACAGTACCTGTACATGCTGTTCAGGTTTTGTGTGTTTATGGATGAATGTGTGATGTAATGTGTTAGCTAAGTGTTTGTAAATAAAGTTCTGTGCATGTTTATGGCCCAGTATGTCCGCTTGTTCAGTCTCATGCCGTTAAATGTGTGTGCGGCGCTTTGTTAGCGGTATAGCCGCGACCTACGTCAGAAATGCGGACCTACGATCGGCACGTGTTTTTGGTCCGCGAGTTACAGCAAAATCGACCTAAGTCTCATCCTTAGGTCCGGAACCCGTTCGTAACTCGAGGGTTCCCTGTATTTTCAAAACTTAACCTAATATGAAATATACAAACTTCACAGTATTAACCATATTAATTCATATTTGAAATCTTTAACAAAACTGCAAAACCTGTGCAAGTCTGCACAAAAAACTCTTCTGAACTGTAATTTATAAACCTAAATAAATTGTATCATTTAGAACTGACTCCAGGAGATGTGAGTCATGTGGCCTCCCTCCAACCTGTTAAAAATACACATTACATTAAGTTTGTTGTACAACTTGTCTGTATAAGTTTTAGTATATTACGAGAAATAACGCATGACTTTGAGCTGCAGCTACATCAGAGCTTCTCCCATTCGTTGTTTCATGGTGAAGTTGTGATGCTGCTTATGGCAATAAATAAATCTACATGAAGGAATAACAAACGTTAGGTCCAGCATATTAAAAATAAACCTAAACCCTTCACCTTCCACTGAACTGTCTGCTCGTATATCCTTTGTGATATAACAGAGGGAGTGGAAAATCTTTGCAGCCCTTGGGTAAGCCTAGAAGTTTGTTGCAGAGTTTGCTGGTCGGCTGCTTCGCTTTCATCTTCCGCCCATTTATTTCCGCATCTCCCGTTAAAAAAAAAAAAAAAAAAAAAAAAACATTTTTTATTACCGTATTTTCCGGAATATAGGTAGCGGCTTTTTATCATTTTTGCATGCCATGCGACCTATATTTAGGTGCGCCCTATTTATGGCTTTTTATCACTTTCGGCGAAACAAATGTTTAAATCCAGCTCATTTCACAATTACGTTCATTTATTAAGGAAAAGTTCAGCTCAGACACATATTTGCTATAATTTTTATCAAACAAATAATTGTTTTTAAGTGTTAATCTTCTTAAAAGCCTTGCTGTGCGCTCCTGTGGCAGACATTTGCAGCAGAGCTAAACACGGTCCACATTTCCGGGTTGACTCAGCGGTGACTCGTCACGTCAGCGGTGGATGACGCGTTACGTCGGCAGGTGGGTGCAAACTATATTCAGGTGCGACCCGTATATGGATTTTTCCACATTTTTGGCAATAATTGGACAATGCGACCCATATTCCGGTGCGACCTATATTCGAGAAAATACGGTATTTTGAATTTTTTTATTTTGAAAAGCCGAGTTCCGGTTTTACTCCCGGTTTTGACGGCAAAAGCAACGAGCACTCAGTGGAAAAATACAGGGCAGGACCTTATTTAAACGCTCTGGACCGATGTTCAGGAGGCAGACCGGACTGGACCGAGGCAGAACCATCGAAGCAGTGGAAAAGTAAACGCTCTGGACAGAGGTTGACTGCGGTTTTACGTCGGAATTAGGCAGATGGACCAAGCTGGACGGACGGAGGTGGAGAGCTTGACGGCAGAAACAGCGGAGGAGCAACGAGCTAACATGCTAACAGACGGAGGAAGGCTCCATCAGCTCCGAGTAGGAAAATAACTATTTTTTCCCTTCATTATGGCTCCAAATGTATGTGTGTCGTGATAATTATGTAGGGTACTGTGCTAGGATATGCTAAGTGCTTGGTAATGTACAGTACTGTACATGTATATGGGGCAGTATGTACGTATGTTCCGACTTACGTCGAAATTCGCTTTACGACGCCGCGTAGGAACGGATTTCCGTCGTAAGTCGAAGACTACCTGTACTGTACCATACATTTTATTTTACATTTCTTGTAAACAACCGTGCTCTTGTTAAGTTCTGTCTTCCCCCAGAAAATTGTAGGATCTGAAATGATTTTAAAGGGGACCACAGATGCAAAAATCACTTTGTAATGTTTTTTTACTCTACTTTGGGTATTTACTTCTTAAAAAAACAGTCCTAGGGCCAAAGAAATGCACCCAGTGGTATATATTTACTCTAAGTAGATTTATTTTTCAGGGATATAAATGTCTCGTTTTCAAATCCTGCGGCTTGTGACGTCACAAGCCGCAGCCACAACCCACCCCAAACCTGAGTCCAGCCCCTCACCTAGCAACCCCTGGTTAGGCTCAACCCACTTCAGTATAAAAGACGTGACGGTTGTTTTTCCTGATTTCATCTCATCTTTTGTTTAAATGTTCTTAATTTCATGTGTACAGCACTTTGTTGCAGCTGTGGTTGTTTTAAATGGCTTTATAAATAAAGTATAATTGTTATTTTTACGTTTTAGTTCAATTTTTAGCGTATTAGCGATCGCTCCCAACGAGAAGCCAGCAGACGTAAAACGAGCAGATCACCGCTGCCTGACCATGCAACGAGCGGAGCAAAGCGGGCGGGGATTGGACATGCCGGCGAAGGGACCATCTGTCGCCGGGAGCTGCTAGCTTTTGAGGACCGTGCTCCGATCAGAGGTTGCCTCATATGGATAAATTATCTGGAAACACTCTATGAACTTTGTGTATGTGTCTGCGATCGCTCCCAAAGCGCTGCATGCAACGAGCGGAGCTAAGCGGGCGGAGGAGGAACGAGCTAACATTAGCCTCGGATTCGGGTGGGCTAATGCTAACATGTGCAGCAAATGGTGGCGCGCGCATACGGCTTTCGGTAAGTTACCTTAAGCTAGCACTAGCCATTTCTAAAGTGCATGAAATGCAAAGTAAACCTTTTGGAGGGCGGAGTTAATGTAAACAGATTTTTGAAGGGCGTGGCCTTCAGAGCTCATTATCATAAACAGCCTGTTCAGAACAGAAGTGAGAAAAGGCAGAACTAGAAAGGGGATATTTTATTATCTAAGAATTATTTTGTGTATTAAATTGAATATATTAAATTGAATGAACATGGTCTGGATAGCCCACAGACATACCATAAAAATTTATAAAACCAATATTTGGTCTCCTTTAAAGACGAACAAGCGAGTTGAATTGTGCTGTCCCACCGTTCCATGCTAGCAGGCTCCATTCAGATAAAAGGAGCTGGCTAACATGAATGTGAAGAAGACAAAGGAAATGATTGTGGATTTCAGAAGGAACAAACACACCCACGCCCCACTGAACATAGGTGGGTCTGCAGTGGAAGTGGTCTCCAGCTACAAATACTTGGGTGTACACATGAATGATAATCTCAGCTGGAGCAACAACACCACCAGCCTGATCAAGAAAGGTCATCAGAGACTCTACTTCCTCAGACGGCTGAGACGTGCTGGTCTGAGCAGCCCAGTTCTCACCTCCTTCTACAGGTGTGCAGTGGAGAGCATCCTGTGCTCCAGCATCAACGTGTGGCATGGAGGCTGCACAGTTGAAGAGAGGAAAGCTCTACAGAGAGTGGTGAAGGCTGCACAGAAGTCTGTTGGAGTCAGTCTCCCCACCATCACAGACATTTACACCTCCAGATGCAGGAAAAGAGCCACCTGCATCATGAAAGACCTCACTCACCCAGCACACTCACTCTTTGCCCCACTCCCCTCAGGACGGAGGTTGAGGAGCATCAAATGTAGAACCACTAGACTGAGGAACAGCTTCTACCCTGAGGCTGTTAGACTCATGAATAAATAAAAATAAAATAAAAATAAACACTGCAAAATATCACATTGTGCTGATGCTGATCTGTTTTCTTGTTGCTGTGTTCATCTGTGTTCATCTGTGACCATCTGCTCATACAAACTCATGTTCGTGCTGCTGTTTATTTCCACTATATTAGGCTTAGTGTATTACTAGTTGATGTTTTTCTTAGTTAATTCTAGATGTTATTACTGTTTTTCTCTTGCATTTGTTGTTGGATGTAACTGGGACCCCGTGTACATAATCTCGTTTTCATCACATGTACCACATGCGGTGCAAATGACAATAAAGACTCTCTGACTCTGACTCTGACTCTGACTCTAACCAGCTTGCAGTATGGTGGCCTACACGGCCCAATTCTATGGCGGCCAAGTGGACACGTAATACGATATACAGTACGCTCATAAGTAGGAGTGGAAAAAATAAAACTTAAACGCATTTTTAAATAGTTTAAGTTTTAAACGAACACTGTTTCTGTTCACCCTCTACACCTCGGACTCCTGGCGATTGATTCAGAATCGCCAGGACTAAGAATCTAAATTCTTTAAAAAATAGATTTTATTTCTGCACCCCATCACTCACCATTATCCATCGTTGATTCCATCCGAGCAGTGGCTGTGTCCAAGCCACTCTCCCTCCCTTTGCTAGTTCGTCGGTTGCCGTAAATGGCATCCATCTGATCAAACCATTTCCAGTTTCGTCGGTTTGATCCACTCTTGCCATTGAGGTCTTTAATTGTGCGGTAATCACATTTCAGTTTTTTTAGCTTCTCCCGGCATTGCTTCGATGTTCGCTGGTAGCCGTGACAAGCCATCAGCTCCGACACCTCTTTAAACACTTTTTCGTTGCGAGTCGCTCCTTCTAGCTTGCTCTGAATTCTGTCGTCAGCCAGCAAGCACAAAAACGCCTGCACTTCAGAATTATACCACGGTGTTGCCATTATTGTTTTTAAAATCTTTGAAATAGGTTCAGTCGCTCCTCAGAGTTATTACAAATGGTGGATCGAGTTGTTGTGAAAGTTGCTCAAACAACCAGTGTCTCCACCCCCTGACCAATCAGTTTGACAGCATGCTTACAGGTCAGCACGGTACACTTGCAACCACAGTGAAGTAGGGTCTGAAAAAGGGGCTGGTTCCACAAATCATTGCTAAGTGGAAAAGCCTTGGAACCGTGCAGAGCCAAGTCGAACTGTGCCGTAGAGGTGCTAGTGGAAAAGAGGCAATATGTTGGACATCATGCCTCCACCTGGAGCTGAGATGTAACCATTGGGCTCCCTGAGTGGGAAAAAAGGAAATAGCTTTGAGAAAATGCAAACAATTAAAAAAAGTAAAAACACCATCTCCAACAATAACTTATCTGCCTCACATGAATTTGCCACAAATACTTTTAACAATATAAATGTATACAGGAAGTGACATAAATGTCTGGGTTTGAATAATGTGAGTATATAGTTGGTTTCTGACCTCTGTAGCAGGTGAGTTGAGATGAAACCTTGGGGCTCGTTGCCCATGGGGTGTTGGTACAGTTTGCTCTTGGTCTGGGCTGTGAACGGAGCGCCGTCGGACAGGGAGAAGCGGTACAGGGGCGTCTCGGCGTGACCCTGGAGAAAGGCTGCACAGGAAAAGCTTAGTGATTTTCTAAAAATCCCCAATAAAGCTAAAAAATTTTACCATGATGCCACAAAAACATTGTGTGTGCACACACTTCCCTTGATCTGGATAATTGTTTAACAAATCCTATCCCACGACTATTCACAGCAGCTACTCTGCTGCTGCATATACAACAGACTAGGGCAATCTCGATATTTTTAAAATATCAATATAATTTCATTTGTGATATAAATTGACATTATTTCAATATATACGGTATAGTCACACTAGAAAATGCAGTCCACGTCTCTGCTGGGCAGGAGTGTGGTGCAGCCGAAACATCCACTCCACAGACTGGGCAACGTCTCCTCTCGTTGTATCTTTAAAGGGGACCACACATTCAAAATTCACTTTTTAATGTTTTTTTACTCAACTTTGGGTATTTACTTCATAAAAAAACAGTCCAAAGGCCAAAAAAATGCACCCAGTGGTTTATTTACTCTAAGTAGATTTATTTTACTGTGATAAAAACGGTTCGTTTTTGAAATAAACTGGAAGTCAATCTCGCCTGTGACGTCAAAAGCGAGAGAGGACAACCCACCCCAACCTGAGTCCAGCCCCTCACCTAGCAACCCCTGGTTAGGCTCAACCCACTTCTGTATTAAACACATGACTGTTGTTTTTCATGATTTCATCTCATCTTTTGTTTATATGTTCTTAATTTCATGTGTACAGCACTTTGTTGCAGCTGTGGTTTTTTAAATGGCTTTATAAATAAAGTATAATTGTTATTTTTATGTTTTAGTTCAATTTTTAGTGTATTTGCGATCGCTCCCAACGCGCAGCCGGCAAAAATTAAACGAGCAGACCCCCGGCGTAGGGACCGGCGTCAACGGGACCCTCTTCTGGCGGATGGAGCGGAGCTTCAACTGTACAGCCTCGCAGCAGCCTGGCAGAAGCCTCGCAGCAGCGAGGACCTTCTCCTTACGGATTAATTTACGGGAGACACTTGGTGAACGTTGTGTGTGTCTTGACTGGAACAGCGATAACTCTCAAAGTCTCCGCGTGCAACGAGCGGAGCTGGCGAAAACCGGAAGAGGAACAAGCTAACATTAGCATCGGATTCGGGTGGTCTAATGCTAAAAGGAGCAGCAAATTGCGGCGCGCTCAGACGGGTTTCGGTAAGTTATCTTAAGCTAACACTAACAGTAAGTCAAATGAGTAATAAAAAAAGAGCTAATTTTAAAACAACAACACATTACAGATACTGGCTGTTACAGAGGGCGTAAACAGATCGTTGAAGGGCGTGGACTTCAGAACTTGTATCAGAAACCGGTCGTTCAAAACGAAAGTTAAAAATGGCAGAATTAAAAAGGGTATAATTAATTATCTAAGAATTATTTTGTGTATTAAAATGAATTAATATTGTCAAGATAGCACACAGACATAACATAAAAATTTTAAATACTTACATGTGGTCCCCTTTAATAAATAACCAAAATAAAAATGCGCAATGACTTTGGACTTTTAGGGGCGGAGATTTGAGTTGCCGGATCCGAGCGGTCAAAATGAGAGAGTTCCCGGATCTTGTTCCGGTAGGATCTGGCTCAAATTAACCACTGGGTTCAGATTTAATTTGTCAGATGTGCAGCAGAAAAATGTTTTCTGTAGACAATGCCGAAAACAAGTCCTGACTCCCGATGAAAGTTTGAGCATAACAAACCTTTTTCACCATTTAAAACAACGCTATAAGGGGAGTAAGAAGAGCGTGTTAAACTTCATGCTGCAGCTCCAGCTGTGAAGCTTCCTTTCCCGAGACAAACTATGGTACGAAACTCTTTCACCGGTGCTGTGCCTTATGAGAGGTGACGTGAATAAAACAGCGGCTTATCACATCGCTAAAGTCCCGGTGCCAAAAAATAACCACCCAAACTCACAGTACGCAACCCGCACCGGCAGCTAGGGCTGGGCCATATCATATTGTTCACGATAATACCGGTAAAAAAAACTTGCCCGGGCAAAAAAACAATATCATGATATTCTAATTTCATGACGTAATATGTCAGGGCGCCCCGCCCCCTTAACAACCGAGCGCTTGGAACGACCAAACCGAACTGCGCACCTCCCCATCACCTGCCGGTACTGGTGTAATGCTAATTAGTTACGCGCAATACTAGCTAGCTAAAATGCTAAAAATAAACAACGCGTGTCTCAGCTTCTCTCCATCCAGCTTTAAACTGCAGGTACAGACAGCTCAACTGTCTCTCCCTTCCCTCCACTTTGCTATGAGCTGCCGGTAGGGGTGGGCAATATGGCAAACAAATAAGACGCTTTTAGGCGGTTATAGGGCTGGGCGATATCTTTAAAATATCAAGATAAAACATTTTGCCGATATAAGTTGAGAATATCTTGATATAAACAATATAGTTTTATACTAGGAAATCCTACCGTCTCTTTCTCCCAGGCGGCACGGCCCCCCTTCTTCTACACACAAACACACAGCCGAGCTCCCCCTCCATTCCTGCTTCTGCAGTGTGGGCGGGGCCGTAACACATCAGCGGTCTGAGTGTGTGATTCTCTCTCTCCATGGCTCTGGCTACAGCTAAACGACAGACCCATCTTCTTATTTGAAATAGTTCAGAGCTCATTTTGCCATGCTATGCACCTTTTAGAGGAACAAAGAGAAGAAACGCAATATTAATAAATCAGCAGTTTATCATATCGCTAAAGATACAGTCCTCAGCGGCTAAAAAGATGGCTAACGTTTAGCTGTCTTCTTCCACTGCTGAGACTGACCGTGTCTTTAGCGATATGATAAACGGCTGATTTATTAATGTCTCCACCTCTCTCTCTGCTCCTCTCATAAAGCTTAGCATGGCTAAATAAGCTCGGACCCG
>JBBPBX010019051.1:18985-33930 GCA_038048925.1 Garcialebias charrua
CATCCATCCATCCATCCATCCATCTTCTCCGGGGTCGGGTCGCGGGGGTAGCAGCCTAAGTAGGGAGGCCCAGACTTCCCTCTCCCCAGCCACTTGGAGCAGCTCCTCTGGGGGAATCCCAAGGCGTTCCCAGGCCAGCCGAGAAACATAGTCCCTCCAGCGTGTCCTGGGTCTTCCTCTGGGTCTCCTCCCGGTGGGACATGCCCGGAACACCTCACCAGGGAGGCGTCCAGGAGGCATCCTAACCAGATGCCCGAGCCACCTCAACTGGCTCCTCTCGATGTGGAGAAGCAGCGGCTCTACTCCGAGTCCCTCCCGGATGACTGAGCTTCTCACCCTATCTCTAAGGGAGAGTCCAGCCACCCTGCGGAGAAAACTCATTTCAGCCGCTTGTATCCGAGATCTTGTTCTTTCGGTCATAACCCAAAGCTCATGACCATAGATGAGGGTGGGAACGTAGATCGATCGGTAAATTGAGAGCTTTGCCTTTTGACTCAGCTCTCTCTTCACCACGACAGACCGGTACAGCGCCCGCTTCACTGCGGACGCTGCACCTATCCGCCTATCGATCTCACGCTCCAGTTTTCCCTCATTCGTGAACAAGATCCCGAGATACTTAAACTCCTCCACTTGGGGCAGGACCTCCTCCCCGACCCGGAGAGGGCACGCTACCCTTTTCCGGCTCAAGACCATGGCCTCGGATTTGGAGGAACTGATCCTCATCCCGGCCGCATCGCATTCAGCTGCAAACCGCTCCAGTGAAAGCTGTAGATCACGAGCTGATGAAGCCAATAGGACCACATCATCTGCAAAAAACAGAGAAGCGATTCTAAGGCCACCAAAACGGATCCTCTCAACACCTTGGCTGCGCCTAGAAATTCTGTCCATAAAAGTTATAAACAGAATCGGTGACAAAGGGCAACCTTGGCGGAGTCCAACTCTCACCGGAAACGAGCCTGACTTACTGCCGGCAATGCGGACCAAGCTCTGACACCGGTCGTACAGGGACCTAACAGCCCATATCAATGGGCCTGGTACCCCATACTCCCGGAGTACCCGCCACAGAACCCCCCGAGGGACGCGGTCGAATGCCTTCTCCAAGTCCACAAAGCACATGTAAACTGGTTGGGCAAACTCCCACGCACCCTCCAGGACCCTGTTGAGGGTGTAGAGCTGGTCTAAGTGTTCCACGACCAGGACGAAAACCACACTGCTCCTCCTGAATCCGAGGTTCGACTATCCGACGGACCCTCCTCTCCAGAACCCCTGAATAGACCTTACCAGGGAGGCTTAAGAGTGTGATCCCCCTATAGTTGGAACACACCCTACCTTTTTGAATAGGGGAACCACCACCCCAGTCTGCCAATCCAAGGGAACTGCCCCCGATGTCCACGCGATATTGCAGAGTTGCTTAAGCCACTGGATGCTGTGGGGTGAGTTTTCCATTTTTGAAAAATCTGAAAATCGTTTTCCAGGTTTTCTCTGAATTCCAGAGTTGATGAGAATCATTTACTTTCCTCTCAGTTATTTCAGCACCCATAGTTCAGAATCCTAGGTGTCAGAATCAGCACAGAGGTTAAAAAGGGATAAAATCAGCCCTTTTATCGTTTTTCTTTCAAGAGCATAGAGTGAAAGTGGTCATGTGCAGAATAGACTTCGATATTTCTGAGATGCTCCACATTTACAGTTCATATGGATACATAGATAGACCAAAGACAACCTTACAAAATAAGTCTCTTTTTTTACTTTAAAAAAATATATATATATATTTGCTTTGGTTAAAAAGACAGAGTTAAAATTTGAACATTGAAATTACAAAACAACATTTTTTTTCTTCTTTTTGTTGTTTTAATTAAAAACAGTGGACACAGCAGGAATGAGTTTGTGCACTCTGACCACCAGGCAGGTTACTCGAGGACTGAGTTTTCTCAGCTCTCTTCTAGACTTTCACCACAGCTGAATGAGAGTCAGCAGCAGTGACTGTGACAGCAGCCATTAGTGTTATGACTGACTGTGACACACTGCATCATTCCAGGTGAAGCTACTGCTGGAACAGGATTTAGTTTGCCCAGTTGTGACACTTTGAAACTAGCTGAGCTGTTCTAATTGTAAACTCTTGTGGCATATGGGTAGTACATGTGTCCTATGTGATTAAGATTAGGGTTTGGGCAGTAGGACCTTTAAAATTCCAGTTATTATACATGCAAATACATCGGCGGTACCACAGATATATTAAAAGTAGTAGCATCATCAGACCTCCTGTAATCTTTGAGCAATGATTTCAGTTTTTCATGACGTCAAAACGTACTTGTGACACTTCTACTAAGAACCAGACTAACAATATTCAGAACAAATCTGAGGATGATCTGAACGTCGTCCGCTGTTGGTCAGCTCACAAATATAATTTTCTACAGTCTACTATTAAGTACCTTGTGTGTCATAAAATTTAAATCGGAGGATGTGAACCTTTTTTTTTTCTTCTTTCCAGATAGAATGAATAGAGACCTCTTGTCAGGGGAATTCAATTTAGCTAAAGGGTCTGCAGAGACAAAAAACCTGAGTTTCACAGGTATCACCTCCTTGACCTTTCATTTAGGGCATATTACCACTGGCTCGATAAGTGAGCAATGTCTCAAATACTCAATGGATCACATATTGTTCCACATCAAAGGTCTTCATGACTACAGTACATCGCAACCGCTGTGAACAAACTGTCACAATAATATCCATCTGCATCTAATAGTTCTTTAGTTTCTTTCCCCCCATCTTAATGAGAGGGAGGAGTTCACAGAGAAAACAGGAAATAAAGTAAATGTTCAGAAACTGATTTAAAGACAGTTTCTTTTTTGGTGTTCTGGCATGTTGTGTTCAGAAAACACAGTGTTTAATGTGTTTGTTGGGTCTGTAATGGTGTGCTCTGTTTGTTACGACATGTTACTGTGCCTTTAAGAGATGCTTTACGGCATGGGTAAATGTGTGTGTGTGGGGGGTTTTGAGTTCAGTAAAGTTTGGTGCACGAAGCGACACGGTGTGGTTATTGAGTTCCCGCGGACACTACATTTTGGCAGACGAGGATGTCCGGACTCACGTTACCACCACCGCCACCTTTCCTGCCTGTCCCCGGCGACCCAGCTGTCCCGTGGGACAGATGGCGAGCTGCGTTCGAGGACTACTTGCTGGCTTTGGGACACACTGAACTGGTGGAAGCGAGGAAGTGCGCGCTCCTCCGCCATTGTCTGGGCCAGGAGGGTCAAAGAATCTTCGCCACGTTCACGTTAGCGGACAATAAATACTCCACGGCCACAGCTGCACTGAGGACTCATTTCAGCTCCGGGCGGAGCCGGCGGATGAACCGCTTCGAGTTTCGTCAGAGGAAGCAGCGACCGGGTGAGTCTGTAGCCAACTATGTCTCAGCACTACGAGAGTTGGCTAGACTCTGTGAGTTTGGGGCGATAGAAGAGGGACTCATAGTTGATCAGCTGATAGAAAAGACGTCGTGTGACCAACTGAGGGAGAGACTTTTATTAGAACCAGACTCCATGACGCTGGCGGGCGCTCTGGTTATTGGAAAGCAGCTTGAAACAGCACTAACAGAGGCGCGAAAATTCTCCCGCGCGGCGCACGAACCGGTGACGTCATCAACACCGGACGTTCATCACACAGAGGCTGTGGAGGGGGCTGACTGGCCGAGTGGCAGCTGGGATGTGCAGAGAGTGGACAGGGGGCCCAGCAGGAGCTGTGGTAACTGTGGCTCCTCTAACCATGCAACTAGAGACCAGTCATGTCCTGCACATGGGAAACTTTGTCATAAATGCGATAAACTGAATCATTTTGCACGCTGCTGCCGCTCTTCTGCTCGCCAGGATACTACTGTGGTTCCCATTAACACTGTACAGACTCTGCAGCCGTCGTTCAAGCTCTGCACATGTCGCGTGGGTGCAGCTCACGTCCCGCTCCTTGTGGACACAGGGGCCAAAGTGTCAATTTTGAATAAAAGCACGTATGATCGTTTCTTCAGCCGTACACCCCTGGAAGCAGCCACTACAACCCTGTTGGGCTACGGTCACTCTCCCATCGACACTCTGGGCGTGGTCCGCCTCCCTGTCCAGTATGATCAGCAATTTACGCCTGACGCCAAATTCTGCATCACCCGGAAGGGAGCTAACATTATGGGCCTAGACTTGTTCCTCGCCCTGGGCTTTGCTGTGAGTGAGCCTGCCACAGCCCCTCTCACCCCAACCTTTTGGCCACCTTCACCTTGGGAACATATTCAGGTCGACATCTGTGGGGAACTTCAGGGGGCACCTGCACACGCTCGCTACCTGCTGGTTGTTCATGATCTTCACTCGAAGTGGCCTGAGGTTTGTCAACTGAGCTCCATCACTGCACACACCATCATAGACTGCCTGGACAACCTGTTTGGACGCTGGGGCCTCCCCAGTGTTGTTACGACGGATAATGGGGCCCAGTTCACCTCAGCAGAGTTCACAGAGTTCCTCACACTACGCTCCATCAGGCACATCAGGACAGCAGTTTATCACCCAGAGAGCAATGGTGGTGTGGAACGACTCAACGAAACTCTCAAAAATGGACTCCGAGCCTGTCTGGAGGAGGGGAGAACATACAGCGACGCTCTCAACCAAACCCTCTTGACCATCCGGGCATCCAAGCATCCCACCACAGGAGTTTCACCGGCGATGCTGATGATCGGGCGCGAACTGAAGCAACCCCTGGACTGTCTGAGAGCTGAGCCAGCTCCTGCACGCGGGAGCCCAGAGCTCCAGAAAGCCAGAGCTCAGGTGAAGGGTTCGCAGGCCCGGATGAAAGAGAGGTTTGATGCCACGCACCGAGTGCAGACCCCCTCAATGGCTGCAGGGGATTGGTTTGATGCCACGCACCGAGTGCAGACCCCTTCACTGGCTGCAGGGGATTGGGTCAGGATCAAACGGCGTCATCGGAGAAATAAACTGAAATCCTTCTGGTCAGAGCCACTGCGGGTGGTTAAGCAATTGGGGCCGGCCACATACAGACTGGAAAATGGGGGTCGTTGGCACGCAAACCGTCTGCACAGGGTCATCGCCCCACCAGCATCTGTTTCACCGCTGACCCCAGCAACGGCGCTGGGTTGGCAGCCTAGGCCAATGACTTTTCGGGTGGGGGATACTCCACCAGCTTTGCCCGACTCCACTCAGCAGCCAGCATGGCCCCAGAGTATGAGGGCCCCGCCTGTCTGGCTTGGGGACTATGTGACAGGGTGATTGTGTTACTGAAGATCTGTTAATCTGTGTTTTATTGAGTCCAGATTAATCTGTTATTCTTTGCAAAGTGTTATGTTTTCAAGGGGGGTGAAGGGGGGAAAATGTTGTGTTCAGAAAACACAGTGTTTAGTGTGTTTGTTGGGTCTGTAATGGTGTGCTCTGTTTGTTACGACATGTTACTGTGCCTTTAAGAGATGCTTTACGGCATGGGTAAATGTGTGTGTGTGGGGGGTTTTGAGTTCAGTAAAGTTTGGTGCACGAAGCGACCCGGTGTGGTTATTGAGTTCCCGCGGACACTACATGGCACATCAAGTAAAATGATAAATAAATGTAAGTAATCGGATTAATTTGTTTCACTGGTTATTTTAATTTGCAATGAAATGTTGCATTAAATGACTGCAAAACATTTACATTCACAAGACGTTACATTCACAGGTGGACTGGCAAAGTAGGTAAGGTCAAGTAATAATAGGAACTCAGAACAGGAGGTGCAACCATAGAAAACAGAAAATATAACAATCATTGACTAAAAACTAATTTGACCAATCAGTCGATCATTAGTTGCAGCCCTTCTTTACATCAGATTAAAACAAAAAAATAGCATTAAGACCAAATACTGTATTCCTTTCAGGAATGCATTGACTTGCTCAGAGTAGAGACAGAAATATGTGCAGGGAATTACTCTCAGCTACTACCACATTAATGTATAATTTAATATATTTTCAATTGACTATTATCATTTTGGTGTTTGCTAAGGTCAATGAATGTGGTGACCACTTAAATTGGGTAGACTAAAAGTTTGTAGACACTCAACGCATCAAAATATATTAAACACAAATATATTTAAATAAACACACAGGTACACATTATTTCTTGCCTTTCACATTTTGATGACAGGTGATAAAATTTCAGGGCTATTTATTGAAATATTTGTTGTATATTAAAAAAAATATATGTCTAAAGTCACCAACTCAAAAGCTCAACAGTATAAAGGTTGTATGTGAATCCAATGAAATGGGTCAAGTTAAGTTTGCACTGTGAGGTCCTACCACTTTACATCACACTGACTAATTAAAAGTAAAAAAGGAATGAACCAGGGATTTCTACTTAATACTGTACTGTGCAAAAACAAGTTTGGTTTCAGGGAGTCGGGGTGTGAGCGGGAGGGAACATGCTTATGAAGCCGGGCTTAAAGAGCGCACTGCAGGTAATAAAGCATGAAACCGAAGAAGGGGGGTCGGGGTCTGGACACAGTTTTGCAGCTACTCAGCTGATTGAGATGGAAAACCCAAACTGGTAAACAAGTCATCAAGAGCAGGGGCGGTCCTGGCTTGTTTGGTGCCCTGGGTGAACAACCCCTCCAGCGCCACACCCCCCGAGCCCGCATTACCCAACTCCCCACACACAACACACTCAGGGGCGCGGACACACTCAACTGTGACATATCATTTAGATCACCATGTACCATCACATACACATTCAAAATGTCTGAATATTTTATTCAAATAACTAGAAATTGAAGAAACTAGAATACGGTAATAAACACACACATAAATAGTGTATACCATAACACGGTCCAAGCTACATCACAGGATCATTGCCTTTAGTAATTACAGTAGCCTAATATTACATGCCCATGTAGAGGTTTAGTTTTAGAAGTTTGATGTTCAAAACGGTCATATTTTCTGTGGAAAACCAAATATGTCATTTTAAGCAGCTAACTGTAAACAACAGTTAGAGTCTTATGTTATTAACAGTAAGCCTAACTTGCAGCAGGCTATAGACTATATAACACAACACCTTTCATGCTCCAAGAGATGACACAGCTGCATACCTTTATCTTTTGCTCATTGCTCCTCTTTTCCTTTTCTATTTTTTCCTAAACATGGTCACCTAATGGCTTTGACCTGTTCTTGTCCATCTTGCATGCGTGCAATTGGTACTCGGGCAGAGCAGTAGGTTATCACCGCCCAACATGAGTAAAGACAACCTAGGCCTAACCTAATTCACCTTCCTTGGTGTGCAGATTTGTTTTTGTATTTTTTCAGGAATTTCAGTGTATAAGCACAAATAAGCTGTGAACTACTGGCTATGATCACAATATCATGAATGAAATGTGCTTTGTTTGGGAGTAATCAATGGTTTGATTTACTTTTAGTGATTATGCATCCATGGCCCAGCAAGAGAGACAAGAGAATCTCCCTCCTTTTTGTTCAAAACCTGTGTCAGACCTCAGCAGAAGCTACACGCCCTGTATCTGGCGCCACAAGTGGGCAATAGGAAACAAAAATGGAGGCTAGACAGGGTATATGAAACAATGTGGTTTATTTTTTGAGGGGGAAGGAGGGGGCGGGGCCCACCACTCGTGCTGCCCTTGCCAATGCAGTCCTGATCCTGAGACGGGGGGCCTGTGATCGGAAGATCGCCGGTTCAAGTCCCGGTACCGACAACATCAAAATGTGGGTGGAAAAGGTGAAAAACTCACACCTGCCTCCACCCTCATTCACCCCACCCTGGGCCCCTGAGCAAGGCCCTTAACCCCCACCATCTGCTCCCTAAACAGGTCTCGCTTGAAAATGAGTTATTGTGGCTCAATGAGACTACCTGTATAAATAAAGGGTAAATAAAAAAATTAAATAAATAAAAAAATTAATTAAAAAAATGTATTCTGAATAAGAACAAGAAGGCACTTTATAGCAGCAGCTTTGTGCACTTTGTCCATCTTTCGGACAGCTGTACGTACATGTTCTCGTTGTATCTCGGTGCAATGATAATAAAGCTTATTCTGATTCTGAAGATGCCACCCCGGGCAGTTGCCTATATTGCCCTATTGCCAATGTCAGAAACTGCCACAGATCAAGAGCAAATTACTACCTGGCTGCATGTTTATGGGTGAGTGGAGTCAATGAAAACATCATTTTAAGGCTAATTTATTCTCTGTAAAACATGGAGATATTTGTTCTCAGTGTCACAGCTGGGTGAGGAAAATTAGATATGTTTATCCTTGCATCGCCTTCAAGAAGCCATTCTGTGTATAAGCACATGGCAGAACTTTTTCCTCACAGGGGTATTCATAAATCATCTATGGTCATGAGCTTGGGTTGTGACCAAAATAACAAGATCTCAGATACAAGCGGCCAAAATGAGTTTTCTCTGCAAGGTGTCTGGACTCTCCCTTAGGGATAGGGTGATAAGCTCAGTCATCCAGGAGGGACTCGGAGTAGAGCCGCTGCTTCTCCACATCGAGAGGAGCCAGTTGAGGTGGCTCGGGCATCTGGTTAGGATGCCTCCTGGACGCCTCCCTGGTGAGGTGTTCCGGGCATGTCCCACCGGGAGGAGACCCAGAGGAAGACCCAGGACACGCTGGAGGGACTATGTTTCTCGGCTGGCCTGGGAACGCCTTGGGATTCCCCCGGAGGAGCTGCTCCAAGTGGCTGGGGAGAGGGAAGTCTGGGCCTCCCTGCTTAGGCTGCTACCCCCGCGACCCAACCCCGGATAAGCGGAAGAAAATGGATGGATGGATGGATGGAATGTGTAAAGTATTGTGTGACTGACCAAAGCTTTATGGGCGTGTTTCTGCAAAAACTGGGTGTGAACTACACTAATCCAGTTTAGTGTTCCGCTGAGGAGCAGTTGGCCGAGGCTAATAGAAAATACAGCCATTTTTATGCTCCAGCAAAACATCAAAATGGTCAAAGAACTTGTGGAAAGAGTGAGAACTTTTTATGCATTATACTCTCTCTTTTTGTGACCTTGACCTTAGAGCTGGCATGAGGAAAAGAGGATGTGACACTCTGTCTAGTGAGGATGCAAACGTGTATCAAGTTTGGTTGAAGTATCTTGAGCAGATCAGAAGTTCTGTGAAGGACGAGAGAATATTTAAGGATGGACAGACAAGCCCGAATTTTCGCACAGGCTTTCCGAGGCTGCAGCCCGGGGCCCCGGCGCTTTGGGGCCCCCCGAAGAAAGTGTTTTTTTTGGGGTGAACGGATAGTGTCTGAACTCAGTCTGCTATACGTGCTGGAGTTCAGTCAGAACTCTACGTGCCTGCTACGTGCTTGAGAGAGAGCTGTGTCTGGAGACAGGAGCAGAGGGAGGAGAGAAGCCCGCTCGCTGCTGCTGCGGAGCGGACAAGGAGCATTAAGCGGTGACGTCACTCTCTGGGATCAAAGAGAGACGCTGCAAGCGCTGATCACCCGAACCAGAGAGGCAGACAGTGTGCAGGAGTTCAGCGTGGTTAATCTGCTAGCAAGTACTGTAACACCTTTAAAATAAGTTAATGGTGAACAGTTGAATTAACCTAGCTAACTTTAAAGGGACTCTGTAAGTGCTTTAACCTGCTGTGGTAAAAAGGCACAAGTTTAAAAGTTAAGAAATTGTTTGTTTCATTCAAGGTGATTGTTACCAAGCTAATTTTAAGTGAATTACAAGTGTTTGACAAATTAAGCGTGAACACAAAAAAAGGGAAAAAAGGGCAGCAAGTTGTATAATTTTGTTTGACATTGAAATAATTTTCTGTTTGTAACAAATGAAAGATTTCTTATTCTGATTTAAGATTTATAATACCATGCTTAACTTGATCTTTGAAGTGAAAATTATTTCAGTTTGTAAATATATTCAAAGGGTGGTATTTAAACTGGGAATTAAACCTACACCACATTTAGGTTCATTTTGAAAAGAAAAGAAAATGGGATTATTCAAGTTTATAAACAAATTAAAAAAGGTAGTATTTAAGCTAAGTTAAAGCTACAGACTTTAATATAAGGACATTAACGTTAAACTGAATTAATAAGGCCCAAAGTATACAATGAGCAGTGAGAAGGCCATGCAAAACGACTGTGATGCTGAAGCTGTGGAGTTGCAGCGAGAAGGAAATCAGGAAGAAGAAGCCGCAGATATAAACCCATTAGAGCCAAGCACAAGTCAAGCTGTTTCAGCTGAGAGCTTGAGGAAAAGTGTAAGACAGAGAAAACTCACAGAGAAAGGCCAAGCACTGCATGAAGAAAGATTAAACAAGCTTCAAACTCGTTTCAAGTTCAGTTATGACAAATGGAAAACTGTTGGTGATCCTATCAAGTACAAGGACTGGAAAATTTCATTTCAAATGCTGATTGAAAGAAAGAACATCCCAGTAAGTGAAAAGATTTACTACCTTCGAAAGTATGTTGGTGAATAACTCATCATACTTTACCATAGTAATTTGGATATAAACCAGTTTATATTTTTTATTTTTTATTATTTTTATTATATATCATCTGAACCAAAACAAACCCAAACAAACAAACAAAGAAAAAATATACTGTACATACAGTATATGGGCCCCCATATTGACTCAAGCCCAGGGGCCCCCATCCTCCTAAATCCGGCCCTGTGGACAGAGACCATAAGTAATACGTCTGCCTTTTGATAGGCGTATTAAAAGCAGAGATGAGACTCTGAGGTTCCCCAAATCTGACACCCCCCTATCCGCAACTGCACCTTGAGATCCTGCTGCTAAACACCACAAACAGCACCAGAGTCCAAAGACAGCCCCGGCAGAGACCAACCTGCACTGACAACGAGCTGAAAGAGTATTAAACACATTTGTAGCTGGCAAATTCTGTTGGCTTTTGTGTTTGTCTGGAATCAAACTGACTCTAAAAGGGTAATCCGTTGTAGCTGGACATCCTATTTTGGCAGACAGACACATTCACAGGTAGAAACAATATCATTCAAATTCACCTTTACGCTGCAGGCAATAGTAAAAAGCCACTGACGATGAAGAAATCTTCAAGTATTTTGTTCGTCTAGATAGAGATCAAGGCCAAAGCTTTCCACCTGTCTCCCATGACATTAAAAATAGATGCAGTAAACAGAGAATGACAGACGGCGAATTGAGGGAGATTTTTTTTTAACGATTCATTTAAAGTGTTGAAGCACAACAAGGTGACTCAAAGGCAAACCTCCCACATTGTCAGCCCAAACCACAAGACAGACCAAACTCTAATCACAAACATTTATTCAGATCAGACAACGCCAATGAAGTCCTCAGAGGAGCATCTCTGTGAGCTATTATAAGAATCAAAAACAGAGCGGAGTGGGAAGAATGTGAGACGGAGCAGGTGATATTTACAAAAAGAAGACAGATATAGACAGGAATATGTAAAAATAAGAATAAAAAAATGTCACCCAGAGATTGTGACGCAGCTCTGGTTTTGTTGGCATTTAGAAGCAAACTCACAGATTTCCTTGTGGATTAGATGACGTAAAAATCAGGAGAGGAAAATAAACCCTATAAAAAATACATATTTAAGTCCCAGTAGACTGAAACCAGCTCAGACTGAGGCAAACTAATGAGAGAATAAAAAGAACATAATACACATTTTTAATGGCCGGTTAAAACCAAAAGTAGAAAAACAAAATCCCAAACATCCAAATATCTGTAACTGATTAACTGAAGCCCCTTTCATAAGTCAGACCCGCGCAGTTCCCACACAGACCAGTCCGGCTTTAATACCCATCGGGTCATTCATAAGACCACAGTTGAATGCGGGCTGGTCCAGCTCAAATAAACGTGTTCAGAAAAGAAGCTGCAACGCGGCTTCAAAAGAGGCGTGGAGCACAGCTGGACTCGACCACGGCGTATTTATTGTGGGACAGACGTCAGACGTTTACAAGTTGTCGTGTCTTTTTAAATATTTCCTCATAATAAATGTACAGCTGATGTCTGACTCCAGCCCACGCGCAGCACACACACACACACACTCAGCGCGCTGCGCCGCTGCTAGAGGGGGAAAAACAGCGAAACTAGCTTACAGTCGTGTCGTGTTATTTTAAATATTTCCTCAGCAATAAATAAATGGACGCGCGCGCCACACACACACACACACACACACACAAACGTGTTCAAGACCCCAAATAGAACCTATTCAAACTCACACGCACACACACTCAGCGCGCTGCTTCAGAGAGAGGGGAAACAAAAGCGAAACTAGTTTATACAGTGGTTTCGTGTCATTTTTAATATAAATCTGCCTGTTGACTGCGGTCGCACACTGATGTCATCTGTATTCTGAGCGCGGATCGCGCGTCTTGCATTCAGAAGTGGGTCTGCGCGGCTCAGATCCGGGGCTGACACTATGAACCGTGGCGGGTCAGAGGGGGATCAAAGGCGCGTCAATTTAATCCGCCAAACCGCGTTTGCGTGTTTTCTGAATGCTCGTTGGAGGCTTGAACACGCATAAAAGCCGGACCGACCTGTCTTATGAAAGGGGCTACAGTGTGTCACTGAAGAGCTAATTTCCTCTGAGTCTGAAAATAAATCAACATATTCGAGTCACTGAATGCATTCCTTGTAAAAGTATTACTGTACTTGGACAAAGATGATACA
Source organism: Garcialebias charrua (assembly GCA_038048925.1). Taxonomy (NCBI): domain Eukaryota; kingdom Metazoa; phylum Chordata; class Actinopteri; order Cyprinodontiformes; family Rivulidae; genus Garcialebias; species Garcialebias charrua. The sequence continues at coordinate 31,613 of JBBPBX010019051.1, forward strand.
AATTTTAAAAATATTGAGAAAATTACAAAGCTTCCAGCAATAAAAGGTGTCAAGACATAAAATATGAGGAAACAATTGCCATTGAAAGGGCAATTAAATGAAGTACATGCACACATTTGCACCCATTTGATGGTTTTTGTTCAAATGAGTCAATTTCAAATCCTCTCCCCCCTAGAGACACATGGTGCACTGTCAATTTAGACAAAGTTCTTTGGAAATAATAAAACCACTAACAAAAGGTGTAATGAGCATTTAGAGTAGAACTGTTGATGAAATAATGTAGCCCTGATGCAGAAAGTTTTACAAATACTAGAAGCATTATTACGTATACACAAAGAAAACACACACTAACAATACACCCTCATTACTTGACGGTTAATTTTCCACAGACTCAATCTATCGCGGTTTTTCAAAATAAGACTGGACATAACACATAATTGGCTGATTTAAGAGCTGCACAATTGGCATGGAAGTTTTATTCACAATAAATTATTCGAAATGATTTACCACCTGTGTGCACCTGATCAGCTGTGGGAGAATCTTCCTCCTGCAGCTGATCAGCTGATCTCTGCTCTGCACAAAGATCAGCTGAACTCCATGCAAAGCAGAGAAGTGGGCGTGGCCGAGATGCAGCCAGAGTCCGAGAGCTGAAATCACAACATTCTGTGCTCTATTAGAGAGTTTACCGTTAAGAAACATTTAGAATATTGCAAGAGTGTGGGATGGGTTTAAAATGCCTTTACACACACACATACATAGACACACACATATACACATATTACACACATACACATACATACATATATTTATGTACAAATATATACACATACACATACATACATATATTTATATACAAATATATACACATACACATACATACATATATTTATATACAAATATATACACAAAGTATATATATACTGTCTATATATATATATACTGTCTATATACTGTCTATATAATGTCTATATATATATATATATATATATATATATATAGTGTTGGAAGGGTCAATTTTTATTTTTTTGCAGCCACAGGACCTGGGCTCCTTGTAGTCTTGGAGGCCATCTGACAGCTGAAGCTTGAATCAAGCTGGGTCATGATGCAGCAGAACAGTAATCCTAAGCTCAGCAGTAAAAGAAAGACTAAAAAATAAAAGAATCCAGCCTTTTCCATTGAAAGCATAGACCTCAACCTGATTGACATGTTGTGGAGGGACTGAGGAGAAACAAATGTCTGCAACGCTCAATAAACTGAAGTGATGTAAAATGTAATGCCCAACAGTTTGAAAGACTGGTGAAGTTCTACAGAAAACCATCACAGAGATAAGATAAGATTGTACAAATGACTAGCCTGGTTAAAACCAGACCCTTGTCCTTCACTTCGCTTCATACTAGGGTCTGGACTTTCTCCATAGAGAACCGATTCTTGCCGAAGGCGTGGCCTCTGCTGAGGAACAAAACCATTGGATCTTAGAAAATTTTGAACAAGGAAAAGCATTCTGCTCCCTCCCCTCAGAGCCATATATGGCTGCTCCCCCGTGCTCTGTTAAACTTGACAACTGCTCCGCCTCCTGCAGCTTTTTCTCTCGCTGCCGGCTGCCGCGCTGCATATTCTGTGTTTATATGTTAATAAAACGTTTTAATAAAATAAAATAAAACCATGGATCGCTGGTCCAGCTCACCAGAAGACCAGAAAATCTGATGGGACTCGGGCAGCAACGTAAAACCCGAGTTTAATTCTCTCGTGACAACCTCAGGCATTTCCTTGTTCATTTCACTCAGCAGAGGGAGAGGAGGAGAAGGAGGAGGGAGGAGGGAGCGATTACTTGACTTTTGGGAAAAAAAACAAAAGAAAACTCCAGATAAGGGATTAAGAAGGGGAAATTAATAAATTTGTGTCACATATAAAACAGTCCTGCATCGCTTTGCATCGCTTTGAATGAGAACATGCGGCTGCTCGCTGGCTGCGCTGGGACAGGTGGGGGCGTGGGTTAGGGGCCAAAAACTCCGCCCCTTCTGTTCTCTGATTGGTCCGGTCAAAAATCTACCGGAGAAATCGTTGTCTATGGGAGAAGTCCCAGACTGTGCAGTGAAGGGAAATGAGAATTGAGCGGAGCTGTGCAGGAAGGCGGGGGCCAGGCTAACAAATGACTGAATCATGGATGGATTTAGTGTTTCTAACACAGCTTCTCTATTTTGTGTTCAGTTTTGTTTCATAGTGTTTGCACGCATTCGACGTTAAAGTAAAACAATAATATTAGATTAAAAACCAAATCATTTTATCATATCCTTGTACATAAAACTCTAGAACTGAAA